>CAUYON010084953.1:0-36084 GCA_963573935.1 Arctocebus calabarensis
GGGTTCAAACCCGGCCTCGGCCAAACTGCAACAAAAAAATAGCCAGGTGTTATGGCAGGTGCCTGTACTCCCAGCTACTTGGGAGGCTGAGGCAAGAGAATCGCCTGGGCCCAGGAGCTGGAGGTTGCTGTGAGCTTGTGAAGCCAAGGCTCTCTACCGAGGGTGATAAAATGGGACTCTTTTTCAACAACAACAACAACAAAATGACTTGCTGAGAATCGCCTAGGCCCAGGAGTTGGAGGTTGCTGTGAGGGTGATAGAGTGAGATTCTGTCTCCACCAAAAAAAAAAAAAAAAAAAAAAAATACACACACATGAACTTCAGAGATGAGAGAATTATAGGACAAACGGATAACCACGCACAGTGCTAGGTGTCAGAAGCCCTCAGAAATCTGTCTATTCATTAGAGAGAGACTCTATCTCCACTTTCTATACCATCTCTGGGTGTCCACACTTGAACCTGCAGGAGACAAGTAGGCTAAGCCCCCAGGACCAATTGGTAGTGCTCAGGCAAGGGTGGAAGTCCCTCCTTGTCCTGCCCCCCACCTTGACCTCTGCAGCCCCTTCCCTACATGTAAACTGGAGATCCCATGAGCTGACAGCCACACCCATAGGACCCTAGAAGGTGGGGGGACCCTGGCTCATACCTTGCGCGTCTAGCCTCTTGTCGGCATAGACCTTGTAGGTGAAGGCATGCCGCAGGGCCAGGGCTGCAAAGAACATCTCCACACAGATGATGAAGTCCTGGTAGCCAGCTGCCACAGTACCCTCGCCCACTGACACACGGGCTGAGTGGATCTTGGGGATGGCCCCACACTTCTCCAGGATGGCCAGAAGCATGCCTGGAGGGGAAGCACAGGAATCTGGACCCAGACCGGACCCCTTCCCAGGGTCATTCCCCATTCTGCATCTTCCCGGATGCCTATGTGCCCCAGTAAGGATGGGAATGGGGTCACCACTGCCCTGTGTAAGGTGGTGGCCTCCGGAAACCCTCCTCTCCCAGCTCCTGACCAGCTACTAAAATTGAGATATCACAGATTATATGGGTCCCCTCATCTAAAGTTCCCCCAGCTCCTGTGAAAAGTCCTTGAGAGTCCCAATTTTGCCCTCAGCAAGTGCCCAGTGGCCTGAGTCCCCTGGAGCTCCAGGCCAGGCTCACCCAGGACAGCCCATAGCCTGAGCCACACAGCCACCAGGGTCAGCGAGCAGAAGGAGGGCCCGAGGATCAGCTGACAGGGCGCATGGGAGGCATCGCAGCACTCTGGGGGTGTGGGGGGGAGAGGGCTCACCCTGCCAGAAGGAGAGAAAGATGACGGACTTGACCATGAAGAACTTGAGGACGGGGCTGTAGGGGCTGAGCAGCTCCCGGGTGGCAAAGTAGAAGAGGAAGAGGGCGTAGAGGGCCAGGCTGACAGAGATGTTGTAGATGATGGTCACGTAGAGGTAGCCGCTGGTGACGCTGCAGGGTGGGAACATCCTCTGGCTGGACAAATCCTTGCAGTGGATGGAGCCCTCCCCACACACTCCCGTGGTTGGCCCCCACGGCTCTAGCTGCACTCCCGGAGCACAGCTCAGTGAGCCCCTGAAGGAGGGCGGGTGGTCACACCTCCAGGACAGGCCAGCTCACGGCTTCTGCTTCTCTCACAGGCGTGTCTAAGCTCTGGTGCTTACACTCCTGATGCTGGACACCCATGTAAAAGCCCAACAGCCCAATGACAGGCATCAAGTAGGTGACATGGCCAAGTCATACCCCCTGACTTCAATTTGCTCCCTTATACCCTGGTAGGGCTACCGTGTGGGTCAGAGAAAGTGTGTGCGGAGCACTTGCAACCACAGAGCCAGACACATGGTTACTGGTACAACCCCCAAATGACATGTATGTGGACAATTTAGACAGCAGGGGCTCCAGTATGCCCTGGAGCTTGGGACTGTCCCTGACCTCACTCCCTGCCTCAGGAGGGATTGCTGCCCTTTGTGGCCTATCTCCTCATGGCACCACTCTGCAGCCCCCATGTGGACACAACTAGCACCAAGGACTCATTCCTGGGTCAGCAGTATGGCCAAAGACAAGGGTGGCCACTGCTAGGCTCAGGCTCAGAGGCGCAGGGAATTGTGAGTAGCATGGCACACAGGAAGGTCACAGCTGTGGGGCCCATCTGACAGCCCTTTCCCTGAGCCAGGGCACCAGCCTAGGCAGGGCACCACCCCGCACCCACACTCCTCCCTCTTCCATGCATAAAGGGAGGGCCCGCTGCTTACTCAAAGTCCCCATCTCGGTACTTGCCGAAGGCCTGGAGGATCACGGTGCTGACTGCCATGAGTGGCTTCACCACACAGAACTGTAGGGTGGCCTGTTCAGGAGACAGAAGGTCAGGAGATGAGAAGGAGCAGGGGTCCTGCTGGAGGAAATGGCCGCCCACAGAGAAGAGGTGGGTGGGGGCCTCTTCTTATTCACCCCATCCACCCCTGGTCTGGTTCCTGGTGAGCCGGGGCTTCCGGGGATGGAGATCACCTATAGGAACACCAGGTGGGAAGCTGGGAGCAGCTCAGAGCTCGCGGAATCCAGAATCCTGAGCTAAGTATGAAATGCATTCTGGCTAGCTCCGAGCTGTAGTAGCCAGGACAGTCCTTGCCTCTGAGTGCAGGTCCACTGGTGAAATGGACACATGTCAGGGTCACTGCTGTGGGGATGGCAAAGCTAGACAGTCAGTACCTTCTTGGAGGAATCCCACCTCTGAGCATTTAGTAAAGGCTCTTGCTGGCTTGCCTAGCCCTTGAAAGAATGGGAGCCTGGTGTTCCCATTTCCCAACAGAGGCCTTAGTAAACTTAAGGGGAATCCACAGTGCCCATAAAAATCACCAGAATCACCATTCTCCTGGAAACAAAAAAATTTAAGCCACAAGGCCCCTCTGAAGAAGCTAAAGGCCCATCATTAAGATGAAGCTAGTATGGCTCCAAGCAGGGTGAGGAGCCTAGAGCAGAAAATGTGACCTTCGGAAGCCTCAGTGTCTGCCCTGAGGGGGCATCTGAGGAGGGAGCCCAGGAGCCGCACCATGGGGCTGCTTCATGGAGAGGCATGTAGACAGGACAGAGGTGTGGTCCCTCTCTCAGGAAGCCCCAGAAAATTTCCTGACCCCACACCCCTCCTGGAGGAAGTGGGACCCACACCCTCTGGGAAAAAAGGAAGAGTGGCAGTTTGCACAATTGGAGTTATGGGTCTAGCAATGGACTGGAGCTCTTCTGTGTCAGCTCATTTGGTGCTGGATGATGTGGGAAGCACCATCATATCCAACTTACAGATGAGGAAACTGAGGCACAGAGAAGCTGAAGTGGCAGAAGCAGCATCAGAGCCCAAGCTAGCAGGACCCTGAGTCATTGCCCAGCTACACCCTAAACCAGTCAACAGTTCCTAGCCAGGCTAGACACCAGGGTCAACTGGGGGAGCTTTAATCAAGTCTCTTTAATTAAGCCAGTTCTCTGAGCTCTATTCCAGACCTCCTCAGTCAGGCTGGAGTGAGAGGGTGGCTGATCTGGGAATCTCCGCTTTTAACAAGGTCTCCAGAAGGTGAAAACACTGGGAACTGGCCTGAGGATGTCTAAGGCCTGTCCTGTGCCTGCCACGGTAAAGGGATGAAGAGGCTTTCTTTGTTCTCTGTCCTCTTACTACCTCTCCCTGTCACCCCCAGGATTGACAGAAGAACATCTGAGCCCGCAGGGCTAGGGAACAATTTACAGCAAGGCCATGCTAGCTAAGAATGATGAGATCAAAACTTTGTAGACAATATAATCATTAAACAAGGCGTGAGTCACAGCTGGGCCGGAACCTGGGCGGCTAAACCAACTAGTAAACAATGGCTCTGAATGCCCCACCCTGAGCCCAGGACAGCTTTAACTCTTTCCCCATGGTTCTAAAGGGGAGATTCTGAATTTAGAATCATAGTAGGAAGGAAGATCTGGAAATAGAACTGGTGACCTGGCCTGTCCAGGTAGATGCCTATGGGTGTGACCATACTGAGGGCCTGCATCCCACAAGGAAGGGAACAGAAGGGCCAGCCCCTCTGCAGGCCACAGTGACTCGGTTGTGGGTTTTGTTTCCTCTTGTGACTACTCCTGGTGATGCTGGAGAGGCTGACAGAGGCCCTGGGGAGTCCCAGAGGAGACTGATGAGAGGTCACGAAGACTGCATGTGGCTCCTCAACCCTCACCTCCTGAGACAGGATGCCACAGGCTCTCTGCAGCACTGTGTCCCGTGCTCCACCTGCAGGCTCTCATCTGTTTCTCTTAGCCATCTCTTCAGATCACTGTCATTATGCCCAGTAATGGGTATAAAGCTCAGACAGGTTAAGTAAATTATCTAAGGTCGCATAGTTGGAGAAGCTAGGTATCAGAGTGGATGGTCAGACACCCAGGCCTACACACACAGCGCCACCTCCAGGCCTCTACCCTGGCTACTGCAGACCACCCTCAGGGAGGGCAGCTGAGGAAGTCAGAGGGGCTGGACTGCCAAATGGGAAAAAGGGATAAGACCAGAGACACAGCACTGGCCTGTTCTGTCTTGTGTCTCTGATGCCAAAACCCTCCTGCCCTTTTGCCACAGCTGATGAGAAGTTTGCAAACAGATTCTAGAATCTCCATGAGCTTCCTCTGATTTTCACACATCAAGACTTGGTCAAACACAAGCAAGAGTTTGGGACCAGCTCCTGCCCAAAGCTGAACCAGACATTCCCAGGACGTCAGGACTCCCAGCACAGCCCCTCTGAACACACGCTATGAACATGGTACCTTCCTAAAAGTCTGAGGAGGCAGGTGCTGGAAGCAAGGGGGAGGAGGGCTCGTAGGGAAAGGAACCACCAGTAGGGTGGGGGCAGCCTATGGGTCCTCCCCAGCCCTGCAGCAACTGCTTCAGGGAAAAGACCCAGACTCTAGGTCCCAAGCCTACTCCTCCTGACCTGGGCAACTACCCAGGGCACACACCTGTTTGCAGAACCGCAGAAATCCGATGGAGTAAGTCTTTCCCCAGAGGCAGCACGTGCCGTACATACAGCTGGACCTGGAAGAGTCGAGTGCATGAGAAGGGGGTGCTGAATGAAGAATCAGGATGTGGGAAAGGTTGGGATTGGGGACAGCTGCCCTCTAGTGCATGCAGACAAGCTGGCAGAGGTCTGGGGCAGGCCTGGAGCCCAAGGCCAAGTACAAGAGAGCAGGGCAGAGTGTCTACCTGTGCCATGGAACATGAGGGATACAGGCCTGTTCCGGCCCAGGGGGTGACAAACCAACGTGGACAGCACTGAGTAGAAAAACAGCAGGAGGGAGAAACAGACAAACAGGAAAGGACTGAGGCCGAGACAGGAAGAGAGAGAGAACAAGCCAGAGGGGCCCTCCCCAGAGGTCAAATGAACGGTCTTACTCAGGAAGTGCGGGAGAGTGCAGCAGGTCAAGATCACAGGCAAAGACAGACCATTTGTCCAGCTGACGCCAGAGCAGCTCAAAGAACATCAGGCCCAAGAAAATAGGGTGCTCTGGGGGCTCCAGGGCTGGTCAGACTCACTCGATGGGCTTTCCCCTGATCTCCGCCATGATGGAGCTCTCTCCCCCGAGGTACTCGTAGCACAGGCTCAGGAAGTTATAGATGACCAAGGCTGCAGAAAATGCCCAGAGAAAACCACTGAAATCAGCAGAGCAGGTCACAGACAGCCGTCTTCTACATAGCAGTGAGATGAAGGGGCCACGGTCACACACTGCAGCAAGGAGCACCATTGGGGACAGAGGGATGTGCAAAGGAGCCCATAAAAGGAACACGTAGTTACAGTCCACTGGTCAGTGCACAATCAGCACGGCTGCATCACCTTGCTCAGGGTGCACATCTGCACTGGTCAGACCATAGAGGCAGGCAAGGGGGTGACTGTCACCAGAGCAGGACCGTGTAGGGACACTGAGGTCAAGGTGGGCGCTTTGTGGGCTGGCACTGTGTGCATTCCAGGGTGAAGTGGTGTTGGCTTTATAATTATTAGTTTTATACTCTGTGTGCAGAGACTTTACAACAATAATATGACTTTCTCCAGAGGGATCTTGGAAGAAATTCCAAGCAAGAATAAGAGAGCAAAGCCTTCATCTACTCAACACCTGCACAGGTGAGTGGTGTGTGCACAGCTCTATAAGCTGTGACAAAACACTTGCGGCGGGCACAGATTACAGTGCAAATGTCTTGGGAAGCCCAGCCAGCTCTGAGGTGGGACACACTGAACATCCCCACACAGACCCCAAATTTGTAACAGTGAATGATGGCACAGTTTCAGTCTGCTGCAAATGTTGATGCTATAAATACAGCAATTCTCAGTAACTAGTCTCCCAATCAGAGGATTTCTGCTGCATCAGCAAAACGAAGGCTGCTACCTGTATGGTGACAGAAGCACAGGAAGGTGCCAGGATAGAGGAAAGAGAGCAAGTACAGAGAGAAGGGGAATGAGGACAAGGACATGGAAACCAGGGGAGGTGTCCAGTGAAAGTATAAGGCTAAGGGACTGTCACAACAGGTCAGCGGAATAGGCCAAGGGAGCCAGGTGGCCCTGCTGGCAGGGGGCTCCTTCCCATCCAAGCCTACCAGCCCCGCAGTACAGAGCCCTGCATGGCTCTCGTGCTGCCCGGTTTGGCATTTGGTCTTTTAATGGGTGACCTGGCCCCTGCCCGTGCTCACGTCCCTCCGCAACAGCACTCAATGCTGCGCCTGGCCTCAGGCAGGCTCTTCACTTCTCTGTGAAGACCTGCTGGCTGGAGTGTCCTCCCCTGCACTCCCAGGACCCTTCAAACCCAGCGGGGGTGCTGCGTACTCTGAGAAGTCTCTGTTACCAGTGACCTGCAGGGACGTTAGTGCCTTCTCACCCACGGACCTGATCCAGGACACTGCCCAATATTTCTATATTTTGTCACACTGACCTACTGTGACCCCCTGAAAGGGAGCCTTCTCCTTTCCCAGAACTTAGGAGTGACCCACAGCACACCCAGGGCACACCACAAATGTCTGACTGCCCCAACTGAACACAGAAGGCCTTGGCAACACATTTTTAGGCAAAATTGGCCTTCAGCAATTAGGAAAAGAATATACAGTGTTTGGGGTACTTTAGGCCACTCACAGTTGCTCTTGGCTCTTGTCATCAAGCAGCACCCTACACATAAGTAACACACAGCCCTTGATCATGCTTTGCTGTGACTGTCCCTTCACACACGTAATAGCAGAGAGTTTGCAATGAGGCTTTCCCTGTGTTGAGCCTCTCTAGGCCAGGCTTCAATTTCATCTTCTATTAATGGGGATCACAAGGACACAGGGGGTTGTGTGGTTTAATAGAGTAGGCGAAGTATTCAAAAGGGTGGCCAGTGCTCAGTGGAGCTCTCTGGGCGCTGGCTGCCCTGGCCTGCCTTGCTCAGGGTCAGATGCCCCTGGTGGGGTGGAGGCTGTGCCCTGCCTCCTTGGGCTGGAGGCAGCTTAGGATGTCTGGTGACAGCAGGAGCCTCCACTAATCTCTAGAACCCACAATTCACTGGCAAGAACTCTGAAGCAGAGGAAGAGGTGTGAGCAACAAGCCATCCATCTAACGTCAGGCTGATAATGACCTTTGCCAAAAACCACACAAGACCCAGTGGAATAGATGTATCCACTCTAAGCTGGCCCAGCTATACAGTGGCTGATGGTATTTCCCAAAAATGGCCACACCCTGAGATGTCTATACTCGGCCATTGAGAGGTAGGGTCTCAATTCCCTCCTTTTGCATCCAGGTGGATCTGGGTGACTTCAGCATAAGTGGTGTTTTATGACATCAATTTTGGGGTCAGAAAAGTCCTCTTTCCTCTGGGACCCAGCCACCATGCTGGGAGGAAGCACAGTTAGCCTTTATTAAAAGGCCATATACAGCTTGGTGCCTGTGGCTCAACAGGCTAAAGGCACCAATCACATACGCCTGAGCTGGCGGGTTCGAATCCAGCCCAGGCCTGCCAAACAGTAATGACGGCTGCAACCAAAAAATGGCTGGGGCTCAGTGCCTGTGGCTCAATGGGCTAAGACGCCAGCCAAGTACACCTGAGCTGGCGGGTTCAAATCCAGCCTGAGCCTGCCAAACAACAATGACGGCTGCAACCCAAACAAAAATAGCCAGGCGTTGTGGTGGGCGCCTGTAGTCCCAGCTACGTGGGAGGCAGAGGCAGGAGACTCGCTTGAGCCCAGGAATTGGAGGTTGCAGTGAGCTGTGTTGCCATGGCACTCTATCCAGGGTGACAGCTTGAGGCTCTGTCTCAAAAAAAAAAGGCCATAGAGTGGCTCAGCGCCTGTAGCTCAGCAGCAAGGGTGCTGGCCACATACACTGGAGCTTGGTGAGTTTGAATCCAGCCCGGGCCTGCAAACAACAGTGACTAACTACAACCTAAAAACAGCTGGGTGTTGTGGCGGGCACCTGTAGTCCCAGCTATTAGGAGGCTGAGGCAAGAGAAATGCTTAAGTCCAAGAGTTTGAGGTTGCTATGAGCTGTGACACCTCAACACTCTACCCAGGGTGACATAGTGAGACTCTGTCTCCAAAAAGAAAGGCCACATGGAGAGTCTCACATGAAGGTAACTGAGGCCCTCAGCTGACAACCAGCATCAACTCCTGACATAAGAGTGAGTCTTCAGGTGACCCCGGCCTGGCCTTCGAGTTCTGCTGAGGCTCAGACTCCATGGAGCAGGAACAAACAATTTCCACTGTCCCCTGTCCACATTCCTGACCTACAGTATCTATGAACAAAATTAATGGTGCTTTATACTAGTACGTTCTGGTCAGATGACTGACTTAGCCTCAGTAAAGGGCAAGTTCCAGGATGAACCAGGATCTCTCGCACCCCCAGTAGCCTCATTCTGGCCCTGCTGCCAAGTTCCAGAGGCAGAACCAGATGGGATGTCACCTCCTCTGTCCTGTCTCTATGCTCATATAACACACTACCCATCCCTATGATATATCCCGTCCTCCTAATACGAGAGGCAGGAGAAGCAAGGAAAGGAGCCATGGACCCTGTAGCCAGACTGCCTGGGCGTGGCCTGTGGTTCCATCACTTGCAGCCTCACTCAAGTTTCTGAAGAGTTCCATGCCTCAGTTTCCCCATCTACACACTGAAGATATATCCTTCCTAGAGGTGTTCCATGGGCAGGGGCATTAATGTATAGAGCTTTAGATAGGGCTGAGAGCACAGGGAACAGTCCACAGTGTGTGGCCTATTGTTCCCTTTGGACTGTAGACTCCAGGAGGGCAGAAGTCCCACGCACAACAAGTTCCAGAGGGCCTGGTGCCATATCCTTAATCAACACCGAAGGAAGGAGCAGACGGACAGGCATGCGCCACTGCCCCAGCTGAGGCTGCTGAACTAACAGCTTGGGAAGGTGGGGCAGGCAGGTGCTGCCTACTCTTAGTTACCCTGCTGGAGCAGAGAAAGGGGTCCTTATCTCATAGAGTTGACAGGGACATCTTGTCCCCAGGGTCAGACAGGACCCACATGTTCAGCTTAACGTAAGAGATTGTTTCTACCAGGCAGAGACAGAAGGCAGCTACTCCCTGCCGGCAGAAGAAATCTCGGCTGGCATGCCTCCGCAGACATTCTAAAGGGTTCTCTTCTAACCCCGATATTGAGGCTTTCTTTCCTCATCAAAGTTCTCTCACTGGGAGCTGCCTGCATAGGAAGTTACAGTTAAGAGACTGCTCTCTACTCAGCCCCCCATCAGTCAATGACCCAATGACTGCCATGGCACTGCCCTGAGGGTCCCCAGGGCTTCTGCCAGCAGCTCCCAGATGTACCCTCTGCTTCTTCAGTCACCTACAGTGCCCCACCACACGGTGTGGGACCTGATGGCTCAGGGCACATCAGGCCACTCTAAGCTCCTCTCCTGTGCACACCTTCAGTCATGAAGCTGGGTGCCAGCCTCTCTGTTTTACACAAACACTCTGCTTATCTGGAAAGACTTGGGGCATTCCATATTCCAAATAACTGGTGGATGAGCCTTGAAAACTTAATTTTGACCATGTTAGAATTCCTGCTCAGTAAGCAGGGGCCTCAGGACAGTCTTTCACCCCTTCTCAGTGACTGGTCACTCTGGACAGGAACGAGTACAGTGTGCTGTACAGGGACCTGCCCGGCCCCGAGCTGCTCCCTGAGGCCTCCTGCCCCTCCCTCCAGGCTGTTCTGGCCCTTGCTGTTCCTGCTGACTCCTGCTTCTTGCCACCCAAAGACTGTTTCTGACCTCTTCTCCACTGGCTCCTTCTTTCTTTCCTCAGATTAACTGAGCTCTTGTAATCCTTGGCTCTAACTGCCAGAGCCAGGGCCAGCAGGAGCTCTGGTCAGCAGGTGCCACAGCCAGCCACAGAGTCCTCCTGGCAACAAACTGGCCTTGGCTCGTTTGTGGCCCTCAGCTGTGTTCACCCAGCTGGACTCTATCAGAGATGTTTCACTTTAGGACAGACGCCAGGAAGCTAAGTTTGTGCAAAATCCAAAACAGGGTGAAGGAAGCATCACTCTCTAATGGTTTCTTCCACGCACGTAAAATTTCTTTCCTAAAGAGGAGTTCCCGGGGGAGAAGCTGTTCCTTCACTACAAGTAGGAGCAACACTCTAACTCGGAGGCCCAGGTGTAAGTTTGGCCGCTGGCCCTTACTATCTGGGTCATCTTGGGCAACTTCTACAACTGACTCAATTTTTTTTCTACATTTGTAAAATGGGGATGGTAATATACACTCTGCCAGGTAGCAGGGAGGTGAGAATGAGCTCACACTGATGAAAAACGGGAAGTAAAACTGTGTGACATGCCACATAAGGCCCCCGCACCCCTCTGATCGTGGAAATCCCCAAGGCTGTCACAGAGAGCCTCTTCAACCACCTCCCTCAACCCGGCAAAACCAATTAAACACTAAGTGCATACCGGGGGATGGTTCCCATCTGCCCCATACACCTCTGGCGGTGCAGCCTGTGAATCATACATAGCCCTCACCAGAGGGCAATAGCAAGCAGTGGGACCCTGGACATGTCACTCTACTTCTCTGAGATTCAGCCCTCTCCTTGGAGAATGGGAACTCTAGCTCCAATTCCACCGTTCACGTGTTGAACACACACTTACCTCTACTACCTTCCCTCCCTTCCCCTCAAAATGCCACTGAAAAGAGGACAAATGGGGCTGGGGTACAAATCATCCAGGACAAGGAGAATGACAACAGAGGCAACAGATAAGAGGCACCAGTGAAACCTCTGGACAATGCAGCTTGGTCACCGAGGTCTGGGGAGCCAGGGAGAACCCCACGAAACCTTAACACTGAATGTGCCAGGCAGCTCCAAGGGCTGTGGGTGAGGGTGCAGATGGAAAACTGCTCAAAAGTTGTTACTTTCAAGAGAGGCTGAGAAGGCTCTGCCCTTGAACATGGCTCAGCTGGGGACAGAAAAAACAAAGACCAAATCTGAATACGAAGGGTAAGAAGTCCCTGCAGGTCCCTTCTGTCACCCCTCATAACTGTCCTGTGCTTTTTTCCTGGCAGAAGAGGAGAAAATAACTCTCTAAAGAAACGGGCCTACAATCAAAAGCCTTCATTTGGTAACCGCCCCTAATGCTACATAAAAATGGCAGAGGAAGCATACCTTGTTCTATCACTTAGCTGGAAGACCCAGTAATTTTAAGCCTAATTCTTAAATATTAAAAATAGCGGAGGACACTAGATATTTGAGAAACACTTCTAACACAAAGATCAAAGACCAAAGCAAATGAGTAGATGCAAGGAACTCAGGAGATAGAGATAATGCAGGTAACAGAAGAAAGCTATAATTAACATCCCCAGAGATGGCAGAGGCATTCTCTCTCCCATACTCAGAGCAAGGAGCTTTAAAAAAAAGGGGGGGGGATGCTCGGCGCCTGTGGCCCAAAAGGCTAAGGCACCAGCCACATACACCTGAGCTGGCAGGTTCGAATCCAGCCTGGGCCCACCAAACAACAATGACGGCTGCAACCAAAAAAAATTGGCGGGCGTTGTGGAGGGTGCCTGTAGTCCCAGCTAATTGGGAGGTGGAGGCAGGAGACTGGCTTGAGCCCAGGAATTGGGAGGTTGCTATGAGCTGTGATGCCACAGCACTCTATCCAGGGTGACAGCTTGAGGCTCTGTCTCAAAAAAAAAAAAAACTACTGACGTTTTAAAATATGTAAAGTAAATGAAACATTCAATAGAAAAGCTCAAAAGTAAAGTTTTTTCAAAAAACAAAAACTTACACCATTAAACAAATGGGGCCAGGTGCAGTGGCTTACCCCTGTAATCCTAGCACTCTGGGAGGCTGAGACGGGTGGACTGCTTGAGCTCAAAGGTTCAAGACCAACCTGAGCAAGAGCAAGACCCATCTCTATTTTCTTTCTTTTTTTGAGACAGAGTCTCACTATGTCACCCTGAGTACAGAGTGCTGGAGAGTCACAGCTCACAGCAATCTACAACTCTTGGACTTAAGCAATTCTCTTGCCTCAGCCTCCCAAGTAGGTGCCCACCACAACGCCCAGCTATTTTTTGGTTGTAGTTAGTCACTGTTGTTTGGTAGGCTCAGGCTAGATTCGAACCCGCCAGCTCCGTTGTATGTGGCTGGTGGCCTAGCTGCTGAGCTACAGGCGCCGAGCCCGTCTCTATTAAAAATAGAAAAAAATAGGCTCGGCACCTGTAGCTCAGCAGCTAGAGCGCTAGCCACATACACCAGGGCTGGCAGGTTCAAACTCCGCCCTGGATTGCTAAACAACAGTGATAACTACAGCAAAAAAATAGCCAGGCACTGCAGCAGGTGCCTATAGTCCCAGCTACTTGGGAGGCTGAGGCAAGAGAATCGCTTAAGTGCAAGAGTTTGAGTTGGCTGTGAGCTATGATGCCACAGCACTCTACCAAGGGCAATGCAGTGAGACTCTGTCTCAAAAAAAAAAAAAAAATTCAAGGGGAGAATGAATTCCAACTTAGAATTATATACCCATCAAACACCCATCAAATAGAACAGTATAATAAAGATACATTCAGATTCCAAAAACTAGACCTCCATGCACGCTCTTTCTCAGGAAAGATGTTCTTCAACAAGAGACAGCAAGCCACGAGCATCCATGGAGCAAGTGACTCAGCACAGAAACAAACACAAAGTCTGGGCTGACGCTGAATCAAAGAGCCAGTGCAACAGCTGAGCACGGGGACCTGGAAAGCAGGAGAGCCATCTAATCAAAAAGGAGATGGCTCCAAGAGAAATGTCACCAGGGAGAAAGCACCACTCAGAGATTCCTGGATTAGTCTGGTTTTACTGAGAGCAGGATTTTTTTTTTCAATTCAATTGGAGCATTTGAGAATAAATTAATGATAGGTGCACAGAAAACTGAACAAATGAAAAAGCAAGACAAGCAGTAACCAGAGAAAAAGCAGTTACATAAAAAAAGGAAATGCAGCCTTGGGACACCACAAGGTTCAGTTGTGAGCAGTGTCTGCAGGCACACAGTAAAACAAACCCTGAATGCAGATTTAGGAAAAGGAGGCTAGGTGTGGTGGCTCACATCTGTAATCCCAGCACTGTGGGAGGCCGAGGTCAAGGCTAGGAGTTCAAGACCAGCCTGGGCAAAACAGTAAGCTCTCATCTCTACAAAAACTAAGAAAAATCAGGCAGGTGGGGTAGCACATGCCTGTAGCCCCAGCTACTCAGGACAGTGAGGCAGGTGGATCACTTGAGCCCAGGCATTTAGAGTTGCAAGGAGCTATGATGATGCCACTGCACTCTAGCCTGGGCAGCCAACACCCTGCCTCAAAAAAAAAGAAAAAAAAAGTGGGCGGCACTTGTGGCTCAGTCGGTAAGGCATGGGCCCCATATACGGAAGGTGGCAGGTTCAAACCTAGCCTCAGCCGAACTGCAAAACAGAAAAATAGCCAGGCATTGTGGCGGGCGCCTATAGTCCCAACTACTTGGGAGGCTGAGGCAAGAGAATCGCCTAAGCTCAGGAGTTGGAGGTTGCTGTGAGCTGTGTGACTCGAGGGCACTCTACCCAGGGCAATAAAGTGAGACTCTGTCTCAAAAAAAAAAAAAAAAAGAAAGAAAGAAAGAAAGAAAAAGCAAAAAAATAGTGATACAGTTACACTGAAAAGACGAGGGAAAGTGTGAGAGAGAGAAAGAGAGAGAGAGAGAGAAAATGCACACGCACAGGCCCAGGGGACCAATACTTAAATTAAAACCTTCTACAGGGCTCGGCGCCTATGGCTCAACGGGCTAAGGCGCCAGCCACGTATACCTGAGCTGGAGGGTTCGAATCTAGCCCGGGCCTGCTAAACAATAATGACGTCTGCAACCAAAAAAAACAAAAAAAAAATGGGCAGGAGCCTCGCTTGAGCCCAGGAATTGGAGGTTGCTGTGAGCTGTGATGCCACAGCACTCTATCCAGAGTGACAGTTTGAGGCTCTGTCTCAAAAAAAACAAAAAAACACCTTCTATAGGACACCCCAATATAAAACTGAAAAAAAAAAAATTCAACACACAAGCTCAAAGTACAAGTACAAGCATACTTTTAGGTTCTTCTAGGAAAAGACAGTTAAAAGAGTTGAAAGGGCAGTGATCTCAGGTGTGAAAAAAAACTGGGGCCATTTTATGTTTCAATCATGTGCCTATACAGGCAGTCCCCGAGTTACAAATATCTGACTTAAATACAGCTCACGCTTACAAACGGAGGCTATTATGGTAAATCCCAAGTTATAAACATCCAACTGATATACCACTCGCACTTACAAAAGGAGGGTATTACAGATAATAGGTAAATGTACCTAGTTAACTCATATACAAATTAAACTTAAGAACAAACCTACAAAACCTATCTTATTTGTAACCCAGGGACTGAGTGTGTTACTTTAATAAAAGTAAAATTTAGTGTTTAAAAGCAGAATTTTGTTAAAAAAAAAAAGACAATGTCTGTGCAATGACCAGCAATATCTGGCAGGGGCTACTAGATCTGAAATCAGAGTTCTGCACTGAGCCGACTCCCACCCTCCCCGTGCCTCCCTGGCCTGCTCAGCTCTTGGAGCACAGAGGAGAAAAGGTGAAGGAGGGACAAATGGGAGGGTCTTTTTGAATTTTAAGGGACTCCTGGTCACCAACTCTCTGGACAATGCAGGAAGGGGCAAAGCTAGGGACAGGCCCGCTGACTGCTGACTCGGACACTAACGCTGGTGAACCCCAGGCCACCTGAACTCCACAGCAGCTGCGATGCTGTTTGTAAAACTCCCTGCCAGAGGCCGGGCCAAGGGGATAATGGCGTTGCTAGGAGATGCGCTCACAGGGCAGCAGACTTCCTGAGAGGACCTTTACTGGGTGGGAGGCAAGTTGGGACAGGCGGGGCCTAAACAAAGAGGCCTTTGGAGTGGGAGTGACCACTAACCATCTGCTGCTGCCTCTGGGCACAGAACAAGGGCAGGGCAGAGGCTCCCCTGGTTGTGTCCCCCAACTTCTGCCATGTACCTCAGTCTTCAGGGCTCAGTCAAGAAGACAAACTATCCTTGCCCTTTGATCACACGGGGAGAGGCCCCTCAGCAGAGAACAACTTTTTGCTTCTAGAGGAACCAGCCTGGCACATGTGAGACTGGCAGTGACTAGAGAAGGACTCTCAGTCCCACCCTTCCCCAGTCTCCGCTGTATGGCTCCCGGGTACCCAAGGGTTTCCCTGCAGATCCAGCTGCTTCCAGGAACACTGGACGCCAGAGCCCCAGTTAAGCCCTAAACAGGCCCCCACCTGGCCTCGGTATTCTCACCAGGAAGAGGACAGGATACCAGCCTGGGAGGAGGGAGCCTGGGATTTCAATGAGGCTTCATGTGGAAGAACAGAAGGCACACTTGCTTGTACAAAACTTATAGAGTAGGGCGGTGCCTGTGGCTCATCGAGTAGGGCGCCGGCCCCATATACCAAAGATGGCGGGTTCAAACCTGGCCTCAGCCAAACTGCAAAACAGAAAAATAGCCGAGCATTGTGGCAGGCGCCTGTAGTCCCAGCTACTAGGGGGGCTGAGGCAAGAGACTCGCCTAAGCCCAGGAGTTGGAGGTTGCTGTGAGCTGTGTGATGCCACGGAACTCTACCAAGGGCAATAAAGTGAGACTCTGTCTCTACAAAAAAAAAAAAGCTTATAGAGTAAATAGCTCCCACGTGCCAGGCTCTGTCCAGGCCTAGGCACCCCCAACCTGCTCTGACAGGGCTGGCAGTCTGCTCAAGATGACAGTGTAAGCAAGGGAGAGTGTGCAGGCCCCAGGTTGCTGGGAGCAGGGGCAACGCAAAGGGCTTCTCTGAGAGACATGGAGGACAGATGGGGAGGAGCAAAGGGAAAGCCACCCACAGAGCAGGGGAAGAGATTTCTAGGCCAAGGGGGACTGGCACACACCAAACCTCTAAAGCTAGGAAGCACCTGATGTGCTCCAGCCAGAAAGGAGGCTGACAGGATGGGCAATGGGGAGACATAAAACCTGGGGCGGGTAGGGAAATGCCTGTATTTCTTCCTATCCCAAATGCATTTCCTGCACCCTGTTAGTCCTAGGGATACACAAGGTTCAACATGATCAGGAAGAGAGACTCCAGCTGCTTGGGGAATAGGCATAATGTACCCCAATAACCATGAAGCCCAGGCCAGGATAAAGCCCTTCTAGGTCAGGGATATATACAATTTCTGGGCATGGCCAGAGCTGCCTAACCTCAGCATGAGGAAGATCACATCTGGTCAATTTATCCAAAATCATCAATGATGAGGCAGGAACTACATGCCCTGAGAGGTGGTGGGCATCAAAGTGAGGCTCTTGGGCTGAGCATGGTGGTTAACGCCTATAATCCCAGCACTCTGGGAGGCCGAGGCAGGTGGATTGCCTGAGCTCACAGGTTCAAGACCAGCCTGAGCCAGAGCAAGACCCCGAGGCAAGGTATTGTGGCTGGCGCCTATAATCCCAGGTACTCGGGAGGCTGAGGCAAGAGGATCGCTTAAGCCCAAAGAATTGAAGGTTGCTGTAAATTATGACATCACCAAACTCTACCGGGGGCAAGAAAGTGAGATTCTGTCTCAGGAAAAAAAAAAAAAAAGTGAGGCTCTTCACTCAAAGGACCCCCCCACACACACACCTACGTTCCTATATTGGACTGCCTTGGCACCCCCGGCCTCCCATCTGTCATGAAACCTCTGGCCTTCACCTAGATCTGTAAAACCTGCAATTTCTAGTCTTGTCATATTTTTATACATCAACAGTTAAAAAGAAAATGTAAATTCTCTGTATGGCTCACAGGGCTGTGTATGTCCCTGTCCTTGGCTCCCAGTGCAATCCATTCTGTAGCCACTGACCTCT
The DNA here is from genome assembly GCA_963573935.1 of Arctocebus calabarensis. Lineage (NCBI taxonomy): Eukaryota > Metazoa > Chordata > Mammalia > Primates > Lorisidae > Arctocebus > Arctocebus calabarensis. The sequence goes on from CAUYON010084953.1 coordinate 17,354, forward strand.
CCTCTGGCCAAGGTTAGTCCCCAACACCGTACCCCCAACGACCTCCCAGCCACACGTGTGTAGATTCCTCTCCCTATCAGAGTAGCTTCCTTGTCATGTCAGGGTGACTGTTTAGGGACCATAGGTCAAAGAAGGCAGAGAAGGTGAAGAATGGCCTTGTTGCAACCCAGAGCCCAGTTCATGGTTGGAGCTCAGCAGTACAGGAGCAGGAGACGTTTCTGCTCCACACACAGAACCAAGGTCCCTGAAAGGAAGTGAGACCGCAAAGCACCTCATGGGACAGAGCTCTGATTGTTAAGAGCCATGGGGATGGAACCTGGCTCTACTGCTGCCCCTGCCCTCCCTGGATAAATCCCCACTCAGTTGTACCTGGGGAGACCCGGAGTTTCTCGATACACACAGACCACTCGCTTGCTGCCAGCCCCACTCGGAGATGCCAGATTGGGAAATGAGACATAAGTGGAGGGCAGACTCCCCTACATATGCTGTTACCTGTCCATTTGGGACAGAAACCCTGAGGGGCAAAGAAGTGAGGGCTGGGTCAAGACTAGTCATCCTGTGGCCGGCAGGCCCCTGGTGGAGGAGCATGGGTGGGGCTCCCAGCGGCCACCAGCTCCCCAGCCTTCCCCCACATCCCCACGCATCCTCACCCTCGTAGCAGTCGCGTACGGTGCCGAAGTACACGTAGTACTGGTCGTTGGTAAAGAAGAGCAGGCTGAGCCACGAGTCGAAGGCGTAGATGGGCACGATGAAGAGGATGCGCACGATATAGCGCTGCTCGTTGGGGCAGCTGTAGCAGCGCAGGTGCATGTAGATCTGGGGGCAGAGGGCACATCAGCCAGGCCTCCCGTCCGTGGGAGGGGCAGCCTGGCCAGGGGACGTGGGCATGTGTGGACTCCTAGCTCTGCCACTCACTGGTCTGGCACCTGACTCAAGGCACTCACCCCGAGCCTCAGAACCCTGGTTTGTGAGATGTGGGTGGGAAACCCTGCGTCCAAGGCCATAGTGAGACTCAGACCACCTGTCACACACAGCCCATGGAGCACACATGCAGTGCCCAAGGGGCCTCCTTGTAGATGCTGTGGTGGTGAGCCCACACCCTAGACCAGTGGTCAAGGACAAGCCTGGAATCCAGTTTAACAAGCTCACCAGGAAGTCACATACAGGTGGCTCTGCCTCGACAGCCCACCTTCCAGAAGGAAGGGCAAAGGGTCTAAAGCGGCAGGATGGAGGTAAGGCACACCCACCTGGGTTGTAGCCCACCCTGCCCTGTCCCCTAACTTATAGTGCAGGGGTGAGAGAGCTGGGGACCCCCTTCTGAGAGAGGTAGACGCACTTCCTGGCTGAGGCAGCCGTGATGTCCTCATGCTGGACCTTCCACTTTGTCAAACAGAGGCAGCACCACCTGCCTCACCCTGAAGTTAGGAGAATGAAGTATGACTTTCAGAAAACAGGGGTAAAAAACAGGAGCTACATACAAAGGTCAAGAGCTGTTCTAGAATAGCCCTCAGCCCCAGCAGCCCCTGTGTGTCCTCTCTCAAGTCTCATGACATCACACTTGGCCCAGCCGAGCCCCAGGCCAGGGAGGAAAAGAACAAAACATTCTCCATCTGCTATGAGCTGATCACCTTGGGCATAAGCGGGTTCTGAAAAGGATGGGAACATGGGGTTACGTGGCTGACTGGGGAACCAGGGCAGACACACCCAGCCCTTCTTCACTGATTACCTGCAATGCTCCTTTTTAGTCCACTAAGCCTGTCTTAGCCCACATCCAGCCCCCTCTATGGCTGTGAGATACCAGGGTTGGACAGGAAACTTGACTTCCACCCTAGCTCTGCCGTCAACTCACAAGTGACCGGGCTAGCTCTTCCCCTCCTCCCCCTCTGCCTCTCACTTTTCCATCTGCAAAGGGTCCCTGCCACCCATATGCTCCTATAGTTCCTGGCTCCCTGCAGCTTAGGCTGGAATGAGATTAATTCTGACCAATAAAAGGGAGCAGAAGAGACAAGTGTCATCTCTAGATTGAGGTGGCTTCCTCACATTCACTGCTCCCAGTTGTCAGAGGGAGGATGCCTTGAAGCTGCACGATGCTGGGGCCGTACCTGCTCTGGGCCAAGTTGGGATATGTGCAAGAGATCAACTTCTATCAGGTGATGCCTCTGAAAATTCAGGGTTTATCTATTACTGTAGCACAGCCTGGTCAAGCCTAATACTCTGTTGGACTAGAAACCATTCAGGATCCTTCTAGAAGCCCCTCCCCACCGAGGCCTGCATACCTGGTGGCAGGTGATAAGCAAGGCGGTCCAAACAAAGAAGCCAGAGATGGCCTGAGCAGCAGTCGTCATCAAAAACACAGGCTGCTCCATGGCGGTGGGGCTGCCCTCAGGGATCGCAGAGACGCTGGGTGAAGCAGCTGTGGTCGTGGGTGACGCTGGATCCGGGGCCAGCGCGGCCCCCCTCACTGTCATGGTGCCCAGCAGCAAGAGGCTCCCTGAGAGAAAGGCTCACAGGAAGTGACAAGCCAGCCTACAGAAAAGAAATACAAAGTTAGTTTACTCCCCAGGTGCATGGCAGCATTGGAAAGAATCTTCCAGGTCTCTACATCCACCTCTGACCAAGTCTCACCTCAATCTCAGCTAACACCCTGGTCCACCAGGCACCTTCATCTCTCCCCAGGTGGTTTCTAGTTCCTTCCAGGACCAGACTCCTGACCAGTCTCCACTCAATACTCTTGTGACCCTCCAAAGACCTTGGCCATCCAGGCCCCTCCTCTGCTCAAAACCCTCCAACAGCTCCTAGCTCCTTTGGAGTAAAAGGTGATGTCGTTTCAGTGGCCACATGGCGCGGCCTCTCTGATCATCTCAGCTCCTACTATCACCCTTCGGTACTCAGACACATGGGCCTCTCTGGTGTTCCTTCAACCCACCAAGCCCAGCCTCCAGAACTGGTAGGAATGACCTGTTGGTTTCTGGTATTTTGTTACAGCAGCTCAAAAGGGGGCAAGTCAGGAAGCTTGGCTGTTCCCTCTGCCCACGGCTCTGACAGAGTACACTGTTCAGCACAGCCACCTGCTGGCAGACTGATCAATGTCATTCAGCAAACAATTCTGCCAATAACCTGCAATGCAATCAGAAGAATATATCTACGGTTGCCAAAATTGCAAATTGCAGAGCATAGGCACTATGGAAGGAGCCCGGCGGAAGCTCGATTATTGGCTCTACCACCAATGCCACTACCAGCTGGCTGTGTGCCCTGGTGTAGATGCCCTGGGTCCCACAAGCTTTCTGCTCCCTGCCTCCAGAAAATGGACAAACCCCAAACCTGACCTCTTGGCCTAAACCCCAAAGTCAGCCCAGATGACTCTTATGGTCCCTTCTAAGTCTACAAGGTCAAGTTCAAGCCAGAGCTTAGTGACATTGACAGGAGGCTTCCCTGGGCCTACCCAGGGTATAGCCTGACCCCACAAGGAAGAGACTTCTTTGCCCACTGCCTATCCACACCACACCTCTGTGTCCCAGCTCCCCGTGAGCAGCCCAGCAGCCCCTGTCAACATCTATGCCATGTTGGCTCTTAGCTACAAATGCATTCCCTAGGAGAGCCCTTCACGTGTCTATTTCCTACATATAAACGATCTCTAACACACCAACCAAGAGATGTATCTAGATTAAAAACTCAAAAATGGAGAACACATCTATATAAAGAAACTCAAAAATGGAGGTGTCTATATAAAGACTGGTGGCAAGCTTTGAAAAAGAGACTCAGTGACAAGTCCAAGAATAGATCCTGTAAGTATGGCTGCAAAATTGAAAACCAGTGCCAGAAATATTTCTTGAAAAGGAAGGTTTGGGTTATAAAACATCATTTTTGTCTATCATCCCAAATTAAATGAATAGACTCAGGGAATTGGGGGGACAACTACTACTAAATCTTTACCTTCCAAGCAAGGGTTGGGGGCATGTCAAACGCTGTTCTGTTCTTGACTAAAGACAGTGTTGAGGCAACTCCCCAGCAGAGGGGCAGCCCAGGGAACAAACCCTGCCAGCTTCTTCCTGGGGCTCTGCTCACTCACGCGTCCAGCCCACACAGCATTCTCAGAGCTCCCTCATGGTCTTTATGTAGGTCGCTTAGTTCACAAGAAATGCACCTAGAGATAGTGGGTGACTTACCCCAACACAGAGTAAGGAATCAAAGCCAGGTCTTACAAACATGTTGTCTCCCCACCTCCCACCAAATGAGGGGACTTGGATGAGCTGTCCCCTGCAGCCAGTTTACAAAGTACTACAGCATGTACATGTTGGGCTGGGGGGTGGAGCCTGGAGTCTGCCCCTCATAGTCAGTACAGGTGCCTACCTGTTAAGGCTCTTTTGCCTGCTCAGGCCCCACAGGCAAGAGAGACACTGGCCTGGCACAGCCCCTAGACCAGGTGGTTGAGGTGGTTCTCAACCTTCCTAATGCCACAATGTATTTTCATTGTTACAAAGGGGTCGCGACCCACAGGTTGAGAATCGCTGCCCTAGGCCTTAGGAAGCAGAGGCAGTGCTGTCTGGTGCTGGGCCTTTGCTTCCCTGGAGAAGGGCCTCATTTCACCCCTTTTCCAGTGCAGCCCATGCACCCTGAGATAGAGGCCTGCAGGATGCACCAATGAGGCTCAGAATCCCAACTGCTCTTGCAGGACCCCATTATTTTCTTAATGGACCAAATGTTAAACTTTTGCCAGGGACATGGCAGAGGGCCCAGAGGGGAGAGGCCAGAATTTTTTTTTTTTTAAACAGAGTCTCAGTATTACTCCAGCTAGAGTACAGTGACATCATCATAGCTCACTGCAACCTCCAACTGCTGGCTCAAGCAATCCTCTTGCCTCAACCCCCTCAGTCAGGCACTTGCCACAATGCCCAGCTAGTTTTTCTGGTTTTTATAGAGACAGATCTTACTATATTGCCCAGGCTGGTGTCTAACTCCTAGTCTCAAGTGATCCTCCCATCTAGCTCCCCCAAAGTGTTAGGAAGAATCACCTTTCTAACAAACACATCCTGAGGTCACTGGATTTGTGCTGGGTCCTCGGCCGCGCAGCGCTCCCATCTCGTCTTGGTAACTTCTCTGTGCAACAGGGATAACCTGGAGGCCTCATCACCTTGAACTGCTAAGAGATGAGTGCCCAGCACGAAAGGAGCCCAGGGCAAGCATCAGCTGGCTTGGCCAAAGCTCAGGAGAGGGTCAAGGAAGGCTTCCACATGGCGGGGCTTTGGGACCAAGTCTCCTAGTAGCGTAATCACCCATCAGCTTTGAAGTCTCCTATAGGATCCCACCAGACTTCACCACCTATGAGTGTGGGTAAGTGACTTCTCTCAGAGCCTCAGTTTCTTCATAATAACTAAAAGTCACCATTTTGCGACTCCTAATTCAAATAATGATGTACACATGGATAAAACCAGTAAGTGAAAGGATGTTGGGGAACTTGGCAATGAACGAATCAGGCAGCTTCCCTGGACCCACGGTTAAGATCAACACCACTGAAATGGGGAAGCCAAAAGTCTGGAGCCTCCTGATGAATGCTGAGAAAGCCAACAGCACCACCTAGGAAGGACTCTCACCTGAATCATGAACTGGAATCTAAACAAGCCGCTAGTACTAGCCACTAGGATCCAGAAGCTAGAGAGGGCGGAGGAACAGCCCAGATGATACCAGATACCATGAGGAAGCAGCCGCCATCCACAGGTAATAATCTGGATCCTCCAACAAATGAATTGCTGTTATGGAGAGGGCTGTAATGGAACAAGAGACTTGAGGGACACAACTAAACACATGTCTGGGTCCTGATACTAACAAACCAATAACTAAAAGACATCTTGGAAATAAGAAAGATAAGAATTCCTGTCAATTTCATTACTGGTGATGATGGCATGGTAGGCATGCAAAAATTAAATTCCCTATCAATGGAGGAAGAATGAGCTTTTCAACAAATAATGCGGAATCACTGAATATCCAGAAGCAAAAACAAAACAAACAAAAAAAACCCTTGAATCTTAGCCTAAACCTTTATTCAAAATGGGTCACAGATTTTTTCTCTTTTTTTGGAGACAGAGTTTCACTCTGTTGCCCTGGGTAAAGCACTGTGGTGTCATAACTCACAGCAACCTCAAACTCCTGGATTCTAGCTTTCCCTTGCCTCAGCCTCCCAAGTAGCTAGAACTACAGACACCCACCACAATACCCAGCTAGTTTTTCTATTTTTAGTATAGATAGGGTCTTGCTCTTTTCAGGCTGTTCTCAAACTACTGAGCTCCAGCAATCCACCTGCCTCAGCCTCTCAGAGTTCTAGGATTATAGGCATGAACCACCACATCCAGCTTGGATCACAGATTTAAATATAAAACTATAGAATTTTTAGAACATATAAAAGAAAGAAATTTGAATCCTAGGACTAGGTCAAATGTTCCTAGACTTAACACCAAAAGTATGATCCACAAAAGAAAAAAGTGATATAGTGAACTTCATTTATGGCATAAACTTTGGTGCTGTGAAAGACTTTACGGAGAAGATGAAAAGACAAGCCACATAGCGGACACATTATTTGTAAGACACAGAACTGGTACATATCTAGCACCAGGAATATATTAACATTGCTCAAAAAAGCACAACAGTTAAAAAAAAGAAAGAAAGAAAAAATCCAATTAGAAAATGGGTAAAAGACATGAACAAGTATTTCACAAAAGAACAGATGCAGGGGCTGAACTTGGTGGCCTTCACTGGGAGGCCAAGGTGGGAAGATTGCTTGAGTTTAGGAGCTCTAGATCAGCCTGGGCAACATAGCAAGACTCCTAAACAAAAAGAAGAAGAAAAATTAGCCAGGCATAGTGTTGTGCATCTGTAGTCCCAGCCACTGGGGAGGCTGAAGCAAAAACATCACTTGAGGCCAGAAGTTAAAGGCTCCAGTGAGCTATCTTGCTGCCACTGCATTCTAGCCTGGGTGATAGAGTGAGACCCTAGTCTCTAAAAAAAGAAAAAGAACAGACACATGGCAAATAAAAATTACATAAAACTACATACACTCTTGGGGTGGGGGTGGGGGGCAGGTAATGGGTGGCTCACGTCTGTAATCCTAGCACTCTGGGAGGCCAAGGGTGGATTGCTTGAGCTCAGGAGTTCGAGAGCAGCCTGAGCAAGGGTGAGACCCGATCTCTACAAAAAATAGAAAAGAACTAGCTGGTTATTGTGGTAGGCGCCTGTAGTCCCAGCTACTCGTGAAGCTGAGACAAAAGGATTGCTCAAGCCCAGGAGTTTGAGATTTCTATGAGCTATGATGATGCCATGACACTCTACTCAAGGCACCAAAAAGAGTGAGACTCTGTCTCAATAAAAACAAAACAAAATGAAACAAAAAAACCCATATACATACTCCTCAAAATAGTAAAAACTCAGTAAGGTCTATACTCCAGTTAATAGTACTGCACTAATGTCCATTTCCTGGCTTTGACATTAAACTGTAGCTAGACAGGCTCAGCGCCTGTGGCTCAACGGGCTAAGGCACCAGCCACGTACACCTGAGCTGGCGGGTTCGAATCCAGCCCGGACCCGCCAAACAACAATGACGGCTGCAACCAACAAATGGCCAGGCCTTGTGGCGGGCGCCTGTAGGCCCAGCTACTTGGGAGGCAGAGGCAAGAGACTCGCTTGAGCCCAGGAATTGGGAGGTTGCTGTGAGCTGTGATGCCACAGCACTCTATCCAGGGTGACAGCTTGAGGCTCTGTCTCAAAAAAAAAAAAAAAAAAACTATAGCTAGACAGAATGTTACCACTGGTGGAGGCTGGATAAAGAGCAGACAGGACTATTTTTTTTTTTAACTTCTTCTGAGTCTACAATTATTCCAAAATAGGAATTTTTAAGTCTTTAACAAGTAGAGATACATACTGAAGTATTTCAGGATGAAAAAATAACATGTTGGGGCGGCACCTATGGCTCAAAGGGGTAGGGCGCCAGCCCCATATGCCGGAGGTGGCGGGTTTAAACCCAGCCTCAGCCAAAAAAAAAAAAAAAAAAAGAAATAATAATATGTCAGGGATATACTGTTTAAAAAGGGGAGAGGGCTTGGCACTTGTGGCTCAACGGGCTAAGGCGCCAGCCACATACACCTGAGCTGGTAGATTCGAATTCAGCCAGGGCCCACCAAACAACAATGGTGGCTGCAACCAAAAAATACCCGGGTGTTGTGGTGGGAGCCTGTAGTCTCAGCTACTTGGGAGGTGGAGGCAAGAGACTCGCTTGAGCCCTGGAGTTAAGACGTTGCTGTGAGCTGTGATTCCACAGCACTCTACCCAGGGTGACAGCTTGAGGTTCTGTCTCAAAAATAAAATAAAATAAAATAAAAAAATAAAAAGGGGAGAGGAGAACAGGCACGGTGGCTTACACCTGTAATTCTAGCACTCTGGGAGGCCTAGGTGGGTAGACTGCCCTGAGCTCACAGATTCGAGCCCAGCCTGAGCAAGAGCGAGACTCCACCTCTAAAAAAGCCAAACCCTGCCTTTAAAAAAAATAGCAGGGTGTTGTGGCAAGGTGCCTTTGGTCCCAACTACTCGGGAGGCTAAAGCAAGAGAATCACTTGAGCCCAAGAGTTGCTATGAGCTATGATTCCACAGCACTCTACTGAGGGTGACAAAATGAAACTGTCTCAAAATCAGAAAAAAAAAAAGGCCAAGCACAGTGGCTCAAGCCTATAATCTTAGTACTCTAGGAGGCCGAGGTGAATGGGTTGCCTGAGCTCAGAAGTTCCAGACCAGCCTGAGCCAGAGCAAGACCTTGTCTCTAAAAATATAACCCGGCACTGTGGCAGGCACCTGTACTCCCAGTTACTTGGGAGGCTGAGGCAAGGGCAAGAGAATTGCTTAAGCCCAAGAGTTTGAGGTTGCTGTGAGCTATGACACTATGGCGCTCTACCGAGGGCAACATAGTGAAACTGTCTCAAAAAAAAAAAAATTTTTTTTTTTTTTTTTGAGACAGAGCCTCAAGCTGTCACCCTGGAGAGAGTGCCGTGTCATTACAGCTTACAGCAACCTCCAATTCCTGGGCCCAAGCGAGTCTCCTGCCTCTGCCTCCCAACTAGCTAGGACTACAGGCGCCCGCCACAACGCCCGGCCATTTTTTGGCTGCAGCCGTTGTTGTTTGGCAGGCCCAGGCTGGATTCGAACCTGCCAGCTCAGGTGTACATGGCTGGCGCCTTAGCCCGTTGAGCCACAGGCGCCGAGCCAAAAAAAATTTTTTTTTCCAAATTTTCTCATCCTTTTCTGTGACAACTGGCTGTTAGAGATACTGTCCCAGTGATATTTTCGAATCTCCTTTAAACATGTTTAATATGTCCCTTCACAGGAAAGGCATGTATCGCGATGAGTGAGAGAGACACTGCTCTTTGAAGGAAACCTTGGCTCGGGGCAGAGTGCTCCAGACAAGTCTATTTGAAAACTGCTTCCACTGCCATAGGATTATATTACCAAACAGTATATCTGCCACTGATTCAAAAGAAAACAACAAAAACTCTCTCATACCTGAACTCCTAAAAACTATGTAACAGAATTTTCTAATCTGTTAAAAAAATTTCCAAAGCATGTGAGTGGGTTTCAGACTCATCTGTTAAAAACTTTAAAACTAAAATACCTTCTATTTTGTTTGCAGAAACATGATTGGCACCAGGGAGAATGGAAATGTACTAGCCAAATTTCAACAAATCCTTTGCATACTCAGTGGACAGGACAGAAAAATGAGTAACCCAATTTAGAAGCAAAGCCAGTGATGCATCTGTTCTGCGTGCACCTTCGTATCCCGGATGGGGATCTTTTGCAGGGAGGGGAGCCATTAACACCCGGTGTCTAAACAAACTGAACATAGAGCCAGACCTTCCAAACGCTGCCTCGCAGAACATTAAAGCACACTTTCCAAAAATAACCAAGCATATGAAGCCAGGTTTTTGTATCATCAACAAAGTAAAACATTTTGTAAATTATTACATCTTTTGCTTATCCCTTGGTTTATTTTTTGGAGCAGGTTTTATTATGTATACAGGAAAATAGTGTGGTAGTCATGTACATACTCATATGTGTATAGACTCCTATAACTATACATCAATAGCCTTACACTGGGGCGCGTGCTCAAAGAAGTGTTGTGGGTTCTTTTAGTGAGAAGGCTATGTGATCAAAGAAAGTTTAGAGAGCAGTGCTGTGGTGAAGGGCAAAGGCCAAAGGCTGCAGAATTGGGGCTGATGCCACCCCCTCCCTTTTCTTTGCTTCTCTGTCCTTATTCTTCCCCACAAATATACCCAGATTCTCTCAGTCCTAGACAGCAATCAGATAGAAAGCAAAGTCAAGCATTGCCCCTCAATCCCACAGCCCACCTGCCAGCAAGGACTACAGTCATTCCTCCCCGCCTCCTGCAAAGAAGCCAGGCCATGCAGGCAGCACTCTGTCCCAGGCTCTGAGTCAGGAAACTGAGCTAGAATCTCAGTGCCATTACCTGAGCTGGAAGCACTAAGTGGCTCTGTCCCATGGTCAAGGCCTTTGGGCAAATGAGTTTAGGAATTCAGAATTTTTCAGATTTTAGAAAGGATTATGCTGCTAAATATGGCGTGACACCCCACGAGGGGTATGGGCTACACCCCACAACCAAACACTTAGTATTTCATAGGGAAATGTATGGCTAGTCACCCTAGGTGAGATATTTTTAAAGACCATAATTAGTCTCACACCAATTCAGGTCAGATTTTTTCCACGGAATTAGTCTGCTGCAGATTTAGGAAGAAGCTTTGGGATTTCCAAGTGTTCTGGATTCCAGTGGAGAAAGGAACTTTAGCCTGGATTGGACTGCTCTCCAGAACTGCAAGAAGGCGGGAGCCTGAGGAAGCAAGCCTCTGTGTGGTTTATTTTTGTGCTTATTTTCAAACATGACAGTATCCCTCCTTCCAGCCTGAAATCCATTCAGAACATGTCAGGAGCTGACTGTCGCACATACACTCTTGCTTGCCCCCACACAGCCTGACCTCCATTTTTTTCTGACTGATCCCCCTTCTGGAGACACCCTCCTTTTCAAAAAAGGTATGAAGCAATAGCTATGTGTAATCACTGAACGCTGCTACCTGCCCTGGAATTTAAGCATTTCAGAGAACATCACACTATCTCATCCAAATTTTATACTAAATCATTTTTAACTTCATGTTCAAGGAACACTTTACTTTTGCCCACCCTCCCATCATAGATTTCATTATGTCCTATGTGGTGGGCTGGATAATGATCCCCCTAAGATGTGCACATCCTAACTCCCCAAACTGATGTTACCTTATGTGGTGGCAAAGGGACTTTGAGGAAGTGATTAAATTAAGTATCTTGAGAGAGCTTATCCTGGTTACATGGGTGGGCCCTTACAAAGATGGCAGTGTCACAACTGAAACAGAGAGAAGGGAGAGTGAGAGACACTCTGCTGTTGGCTTTGAAGACGAGAGTAAGGGGCCACGAGGCAAAGAATGCAGGTGGCCTCTAGAAGCTGGAAACAGCAAGGAAACAGATTCTCCCCCAGAACCTCCAGAAGGAACACAGCCCTGCTGACTCCTTGATTTTAGCCCAGGGAAATATACTTTGGACTTCTGACCTCCAAAACTGTAAGATAATCGATTTGTGTTTTAAGTCGCTAAGTTTCTGATAATTTCTTTCTTTTTTTTTTATTGAGACAAAGTTTCACTATGTTGTCACAGCTCACAGCAACCTCAAACGCTTGGGCTTATGGCGATTCTCTTGCCTCAGCCTCCCAAGTAGCTGGGACTACAGGTGCCCGCCACAACACCCGGCTATTTTTTTTTGTTGCAGTTGTCACTGTCGTTTAGCTGGCCCAGGCTGGGTTCGAACTCGCACACCCTTGGTGTATGTGGCTGGTGCTGTAACCACTGTGCTACGGATGACACCAAGCCAGTTTCTGATAATTTCTCACAGCACCAAACAGCCTGCATATGAGGAAAGGCCTGACAAAGAGGTCATTTGCCCACAGACAGCTGACAAACAAGTCCTCATACCAATGCTGCCATGCTATCAAATCCAAAGTCCTCCCAAGGGCCATGAAAGAGTCCAGGGCTCTGCGGCTGCACCACCTAGACCAGGCTTCCTGGTGCTAGCTTTGTATCTGTGGGTCAGTTACAGAACTGCTCCTTTCCTCAGCTTCGTCATCTGTAAATGGGGATACAGACACATCTACTCAGCAAGAGCTGTAAAGTAACACGGGAAAGCTCTGAGCAGGGCAACTGGTACTATGTAACGTCGTCCATTATTATCACTCTCTCACTTCTGTCATTTCATCCTTCAGTCAGGCTGGGAGTTCATGTTCCCAACAGTCTCAGAGAGCTAGGCCAGTCCCATCTCTGGTTGTCTGCTCACTTTCACATCTTTTGAGATCACATTTTCATTCATTAGTTTCAGATCCAAACCCTTTTGTGCTGCAGCCATGAAGTGCTCAGGCAGGCAGGCAGCTGTCACCCACAGGCTGAGCTAGACTAGCAACACACTTTCTGGAATATTAATGCAACCTGAGAGTTGTTTTGTTTCTTCATTTAATATATATGGAGAAATTCAAGAGTTGGGATTTGACTTGGGCACCATTCATATGAATTGACCACTGTGCTTTGCTTCAGCTGCCGGGGAACAGCAATGAGCCCTCCTGCCTGGGGAGGCTATCTGGCCTATCAGCTTCTGGCCCTTCTCCAGAGGGGATTAGAGGGGAAGAGTGGCCAGTGGCTGGGCAGTTCTGCCTGCTGAGCCCTTTGAAAAAGCGTCACATGCCCTCATGGGGATAGGGGACCACTTCTCTCTGTCCCACTCCCCTCCAGTCTACGCAAGCAAGCTGAGGCCCCTCTAGCAGCCCCATATTTCTGTCCCTTCTCCTGCGGCTAAGTTCCCATGAATCTCTCAACCAGGAGAAAAAATCATCTAAGCATACACCTGTCACTTAGGCAGGGTGCAGAAATAAAGGACAGTAACAAAAAAGTCCCAGATCCTCCAGAGAGGGCTTACTCCATTCAGCCTTGTAATTAGGTCTTTTTCTTTAATATACATACCAGACCTAATTTTGATCATCTCTGTTTTCTCCCAAAATGAGAAGAAATGGACCAACACTCTGCTTCATTAACTGGGCTTTTCACCACCTTTCCAGCCTGCTGAAATCCTAACTGGCACCAAACGAGTCCCCTGTAGATGCCAGAATCCTGAAACACACCAATGCTATTGCCCTGGAGGAGCAGGTTATCTAAACCAAGACCCCTACTCCTGCCCCATCCCCGGAGACCCTGCCAGCAAGAAGCCTGGCTCCAGTGCAGGATGCCTCCAACCTGTATTTCATTCACACCAACACCTATTGACTCAGGCAAGGTAGCATCACATTCTGGGTGCACAGCCAGCAACAAGCACACATGCACTCTCACAAACAAGGACATATTTCACAGCAGAAGAGGCCAGACGCAACCTGAATGCTTGTCCACTGGAGGAGGGATAAATAGTGATATATTCAAACAGGTGACTCCTACAAAGGAGAGAAAAAGAGGAAAGGACCACAACAGGCGACCTGGATGATCTCACTGACAGAATGCCTTCTGTGTGTTCACATTCCCAGAGGCTTACACCCTGGCAAACTAACCAGAAGTGCTGAGGTGAGCAGTGGTCACCTCAGGAGACCTCAGTGAGCCATGTGGGGTGCAGGGATGATTGTGCACCTTGATTGGGGCAAATTATACAGGTATGGACAGATGTAAAAGTCCACCAAGCTGTACATCTAAGATTTGTTATGAGTTAAATAACTATACAAAGTTTTTTTTTTTAATAACTATACAAAGTTTTAAAATATAATATATACATACCATTGAGCACTTTCTATGTGCAAGGTCCAAAGGGTATCTCTGACCCTTTAAGAGCTTACAGTCTAGTAGGGAAGGAAATCCACTTGAATAATAAAGTGGTCCATGGCCAGTGGGATAAGTAATGAGAATAGGTGGAGTACTGGTATTGGATGATGCCTGTAGGTCAGTGAGTAGGGTGCCGGTCTTATATACTGAGGGTGGTGGGTTCAAACCCGGCTCCAGCCAAACTGCAACAAAAAGATAGGTGGGTGTTGTGGCGGGTGCCTGTAGTCCCAGCTACTTGGGGAGGCTGAGGCAAGAGAATCGCCTAAGCCCAAAGGTTGGAGGTTGCTGTGAGCTGTGACATCATGGCACTCTACCAAGGGCAATAAAATGAGACTCTGTCTCTAAAAAAAAAAAGAGTATCAGTATTACATGTGACCTGGGGGATGTAGCAGAATAAACTGCTTTTCCCTCTAATCCCTTCTGGAGAAGGGCAGGAGTTGGAGAGGTAACCGTGTCCAAACCCCCCACTGATGTCTGGCCTACACCAGGTATATGCTCTGCTTCCTCACCTCACAGTAGCTTTGTACCCTGAGTTCTTGAGGATGCAAGGGAACAATGTGCACCAGGCACTCAGTGCAGGGCCTTGGCCTCCACAACTTCCAATGCCACCATGTGACTTTCCTACTCCTGCTTCTCACCCAGGTCCACCCATGCCAGGCACATTCACAGCTATAAGATGGGCCTTGGCCTCTGCAAATTCCAATCCCACCATGAAGAGGGTGGCTACTCATCCACTCACTTAGCAAACATCTAACAAATCAGTGGCTCAGAGCAATATCTGTTCTTTTATGTTGCTCTCGGTAGAGTGCCATAGTGTCACAGCTCACAGCAACCTCAGACTCTCGGACTGAAGTGATTCTCTTGCCTCAGCCTCCCAAGTAGCTGGGACTACAGGCGCCTGCCACAATGCCCGGCTAGTTTTTGGTTGTAGCTGTCATTGTTGTTTGACAGCCACAGGCTGGGTTCAAACCCACCAGCTCTGGTGCATGTGACTGGCACCCTAGCCGCTGAGCTACAAGCGCCGAGCCAATTCGCCCATCTTGTCCTAGTGCTAGAATTACAGGCATGTACCACCACACCTGGCTTAAGTGTGCAATTTTTGATTAGCCCTCTGGGGGCCAAGTGAGCCTGGCCATCCCTGAGGGAGTGGCAGGGCCCTGGCCTTCCTATGCTGGGCAAGAGGTGAGATTATAGTTGCTATGTTATTTAATTTTTCACAAATTAATTAATAAATACATTCATGTGATCTGGCAATCACAAGGTAACCAGATTGGGACCTCCGGCCAGTAACCGCCAGTGCCCCCTCCACAGGCGCCATAGTCACCACCTCCTTGTAGATGCCCATCTGTACACACACAAAGGCACTTGTTATTTCCTTTCACTTTTACACAGACAGCAGGTCTCAGACACTCTCAGACACCTGCTTCTTTGCTCAGCCACCTACCTTGGTAACTGTCCTGTCTCAGTGTGAGGAGTCTCCATCTCATTATTTTTAGCCATGTGGTATCCCAGGGTTTGGATGAGCCATAATCTGTTCGTGGCTCCCTGCTAAGGGGCATTTAGCTTACTTCTGATCTTTTGCTATTTATTACGAATAAGGCAGCAGCGACTAACCTTGCAAATAAGTCTTTTTGCACACATGTTAACACATCTATAGGATAAATTCTTAGAAACGCAGTTGCTGGTGAAAGTGTACAAACATCTGTAATTTCAGAAAATGCTGCCAGAGAGGCAGAATAGTTATTTAAATTATTCACCAAGAAATAAGCCTCAGAGTTGGGGAAAATACTAACAACATGTCATTTTTAAGGTGCCCAAGTGAAGAAAGGGAAGAGAAAAGCTATTTTTGGCAAATGGAGCTCTGGGTCAGAAGAGGTGTTGGACCCAGATCAGCCCCATTCACTCAGAGCTCTGGTCCACACAATAGTGTTTCCTCAATGTAAGAAAAGGCAAGACCCACACAGCTCCTCCCTCACCCCTTCCCAGGGCACTGACGCCCTAGACCCAGGGCAGGTGGAAGGGTGGATGGTGACTGAGTGGCCGTTACGTCCGACCATAACTGCCTTCTCTGGGTGAAGGCACCAGTGCACAGTGGAAGAACAGACCCGGTGGGATCAGGTGGAGGCAGAGCACCTGACAAAGCCGGGGGCTTCCAGTCTAGCCACCCCAAATGAGCAGTGGGCACCTCTTGTCATTTCCCCATGCAACAGCTATGCAGGACATACCCATGCTCCACGGTGCTCACTCTTAAACAGCTCTGCTCCTGGGTCCTTCATGGACGTCTTACATAACTCCTGTGCCCAAAGCCATCGCTACCTAAGCATCAAGCCAGCGACTCGTAGACATAGAGGCAAGTGACTGGAAAGAACACCAAGTGTCAAGTGAGGACAGTGGAGTGTATGTGGTGGGCTGGACAGGCCTTCCTCCCACCTCCACAAACCTGGTGTGACTACTGAAAACGACAAATAGAAGAGAAGGTCTTCTGCCCCTACCCATGTCGGGGGTACCACTGGGCCAAACAAGGCAGCACTTGAAAGAAGAGCCCTCGCCAGCCCCGTCTCCCAGCCCTAGCTCTGCTCCCATTGACTGAGACAGCCAGGAACTTCAGTAAATCAAATCGAACTTAAATGTTCTGAGGTTATTGCTCTTAAAATTGTTCTAACCAATGCACAGTGTATCTTCAAACTTTTCCTCATAAAGCAAATATGTAGGACAGTGCCTGTGGCTCAAAGGAGTAGTGTGCCAGCCCCATATGCCGGAGGTGGTGGGTTCAAACCCAGGCCGGGCAAAATCCTCCCCCTCTAAAAAAAGCAAATTATGTATTGTTTTGCTAAGCCTAGATTTTCACTCATCCATCTGTTTAAAGTCATTGACAAACTTGTGTATACATGCACTTCCTCCTCCTGGAGGTGAAGCTGGGACCACAAACACCCCAGAAAGGTTTATGACCTGGGCTCCAGTTACCTACCTGTGCCTCACACCTGTGTCTGTGTTCAAAGTGGTCTCGCTTCCCACAGGCTAGCCTCCATCCTCTAAGAGCCCCAGCCCACTGCCCCTCCTCCAGGCAGCACTGACCCCTCAGCCTGCCCCAAGGTAAAGCAGATTGCTGCCTCCTGGGACCCCAGCAGTTTCGAACTAAACCTTCAGTAACGTGCTTCCAAAGTCTAAGCAGCAATTCAACATTCTGGGTTTCCCAGTGAAGCCACAGCTTTCTGGGGGCAGAGCTACACTGGTGTGGCCACCCAGAGCAGGAAGGGCACAAGATTGGAAACCAGAAAATCTTAGGCAATTCACCTCTCTGAGCCTCAGTCTCTTCATCTATATAGGTTCAGTAATTTCAAGGTTCCAGGGCAGTCGAAAGGGTTAAATGAAACAACATATGTGAAATGTAGCAGTGCATGAAAAAAGTCATTTACAAAGCCCACACAAATCCCAGCGGGTATATTAATATTAATATAATTAGGCCAGTTGCTGAGGCAAGAGAATCACTTGAGCTTAAGAGTTTGAGGTTGCTGTGAGCTACGATGCCACAACACTCTACCAAGGGCAACAAAGTGAGACTCTGTCTCAAAAAATAATAAAAATAATAAAATGAGTACACCAATATTAACATTCTAATATACACTCCTTCACCAACACCTATCACTATGACTTGCAGGCCCTGAAACTGAGCACTCATGAGACCCCAGTTCAGTACTCATTCTGGATGAAATAAAAACCATAGGTGTGAGAGGCCGTGACCAGGAGGTTCTGCCAGTAGCTACAACAGCGCCATGGGGTTAGTTATTTTTCTCTAGAACTATTGGTAAATGATGACCCAGAGGGCTTTGGGGAACAACCCTGCTCAGGGGAGTGGAGGTTCTTAGCCACCACCAGCAAGACACAGCCCCTGTGGGTGCAGGGTGTCCATAGGGGTAGGAGCAGGGGAAAAATAAAGATACCAAACTCCACATGTCTGTTGGAATGGGAAGGCCACCTGATCTGAAAATCCCTTTTAGAGTGACAGAAGTAGTAACTTCCAAAGGTCTCGCTCCACCCCCTTTGTGGGGGTGGGAGGCAGCCATCCTAAGATTGCCTATGACCCACAGGTAAAGGGTCCTCAGATCATGGCTTCCCAGCAGGGAGACTGGAGTCGTCAGGAGGATCACCAAACATTCTAGGTTGGGAAAGAAGCGACACACACGTGCACATGCCCACACTGTGCACACACACTCCTTCCATCTTCAGAGCCACGTGACCTGCTCTATATCCCCAAATCACACCCTTCCTCATGGAGGCTCACAGCTTTCTCATCTAGGACCTCACCTGAACCTGTGAGGTGGACAGAGGGTGTTTGAATAACCCCCATTAAAGGAAGTAAAGCTCAGAGAGGGCAAGTGACTCAGTCGAGGTCATCACCCTGGTGCCTGACCCAGTCCAGTTCACCGCCCATGCCCCGGTACCATCCAGGTAAAAGGTCATAGACCTCATCTTTTCCAGAGAGAACTAGAAACAAAGCACCAAGCCTCTGTTTTATTACAGAACTTCTCTGATTCTTTTCTCTCCAGAGCTAACTTCTTAACTTCATGGGTAAATGCTTACAATCCGATGAGAAGTAGGATTAGTGTTACCTGCAATCACGTTAACACAGGTTTATGTCTAAAAAGAACATCACGGGTGGTGCCCATAGCTCAGTGGTTAGAGCGCCAGCCACATACACCAAAGCAGGCGGGTTGGAACCTGGTCCTGCTAAATAACAATGACAACAGCAACAAAAAAATAGCCGGGTGTTGTGGTGGGCGCCTGTAGTCCCAGCTACTTGGGAGGCGGAGA
>CAUYON010084958.1:0-18914 GCA_963573935.1 Arctocebus calabarensis
GTGGGGTCTTGGGGTCTTGGTGTGTGCCATACCTTTTGGGGGCAAAACACGATTGTAAGAGGGTCTTTTCCTAACAAATGCAACCAGTGTAACATGGTTTCTTGTACCCTCAATGAATCCCCAACAATAAAAAAAAAAAAAATGATAAAAAGAAGCAACCTGATAGATTAACATCAGTTAGTACTCACACAGGTAACGTTACTGCCGTTCTCTCTTTATGTCCCAATTCCAGTTATTAAACGTTTGCCCTTTTGCGTCATCCCCACCGTGCACACTGGCTCACTGGACACGGTTCTGTATCACTGACCAGGAGTCCACCAGGGTCACCGGCTATGTGCACGTCCGCCCGAGGCCTCATTGTCAGTTCTGTCTTTTCCTTCAGAGATTGGAGACCTCCCCAAATGTGAGCTGTGTTACAATGATTTCCGAATGTCATTGCCTGCATGCTTGCCTCTTTAAAGTTTAAATTCTCACGTTGTTCTCCAGATATCAGTAGAGGTACCTCTCACCCAGCCACACACACTTCATGTTATATCACAGCGTGGTGACCAATGCGCCTCCCCACGGCAGCTCTGCCCTTATGGGGACACATTCTGCCTCTTGCGGTTCCTTTTTTTGTTGTTTTTACTGCTTATCTTGTGTGTGTGTGTGTGTGTGTGTGTGTTTTTGGCCGGGGCTGGGTTTGAACCCACCACTTCCGTGCCCTACTCTTTTGAGCCACAGGTGCCACCCGGTTGTTGCTTATCTATACATCTACTAACTTTTCACTCGTGTGTCTTCCCAGCAGTCTTTTCCAGATTTGACTGTGGGCAAACTTTACATAACAAGTAAGCACTTGGAATTCCAAAACTCTTTCTCACAAGAGTTCCTAAAATCTATCTCCCATTTTTCAATTCACTCAACTTCATGCAGCGTGATGTTCAAACTTTATACTTACCTAGTAAAAGTGTTAAACTGCTCTGTCATTTTGAAGATGACTCACAAAAGATGAAGCAAAATACTAATATCATAAATATTATATCATAATATTTAATAATAACAATAATTTATTATCATAAAGGATAATTACCATGATATAAATAGGGTAGAGAGATTTTATTTAAAGAAAAACAGGGGTCAATGTGACAAGATCCCCATTTATTAAATTCCTGGACTCTCCAGAGTTCAGGGTTTCCTCATAGCATGAGACACTGTGCCATGGTTTACTTAATTTTTTAAAATTTCTTTGTACTTAATTTTTTCAAAAATTTTGAGTTGTGCTGAACATTTTAAATGTAGGTAAATAATCTAAATGTAAGAATTAGCAGTAATCTAAACAGGACACTGCTACTGCTTTGAGATTTCCCCCAATACTACTTTATTTTATAAACTATAGACATAAACATTAACTTTGCTATCACACATTATAATCTTTATATAATTTAAAGAAGTGTGACATGAATAATTAAATTTTATTGCAGAGCTTACTGTTAATTTTCCTTATTTTATTATAGGCCAAACATGTGAGGAGAGAAAAGCAGATGTAATTCTGAGAAATTAGGGTTCATATTTCACATTCACCACAACCCCAGTGTCAGGGCATATTTCACAGATGAACAATGGTAGGTAAGGCTTTTATGCTTCTTAACAATTTATGATATTTATTATTATACTATTGGCAGAATTGAAATGTGTATTTTCAATTGTATAGAATCTAGAAAATCTAGTAATACTTTTAAAGAAGTAATCTAAAAATCAGTAAATTTCAGTAGATTATAAAAGATGATATCTGAATCAGGATTTGAAAAGGCCTGTAAAGAGTATCTTATTATTTGACAAAATAAATGAGCATTGTGTTTCATCTGTAGAAGGAAACAATTTTGAAAATGTTTGAAGCATTTAGGTATGATATTTGCATGACAGATTTACAGAAGTATGGTTGAACAAACATATGAATTATCATTCTTATTGACAAATCTGAAATAATTAAAATATATAAATATATGTAGATATATAAGTATATGCGTGTTTGTAGTTTTTAAGTGAATTGTTAGGCATTCACACTTATGAGTCCATAGATCCCAGAAAAGTGACTATAGGAAATTTAGGAATCGTTTAGAAGCCTGTGGATGCCTGCTGTGGCACTCCGTCAATGCTCAAATAAAAGCAGCTGGGACATGGATTGAAGGTACTTGTCTGTAAGAGGTGGACTTCCCCTATTTGTAGGAAAGACGCGAGTCGTCTCTGCTGTGGCCTTTATAGAAGCATTACACAACAGGTGTGGGGGCACGTACTAGGATCACGTGTTTAATGGTCAACACGTGTTTAATGGTCACTGCACGCTCTTTCCCCAGGGGCTTGACTCCCACCCTGTACACCACGGATGTTCCAAGTATAACACCTGCTTGCTAAGGAGAGACCCATCTTATCTCATTAACACCTACAGCTGCTCCAGGACTTGTCTCCAGGCAGCAAAACATCACCATGCTGGCTAGGGGATTGTCTCCTTTCAAGCGCCTTCCTCAAGAACTGGTGGCCGGTTCTATAAGACTGGTGCTCCATTTATTACAGAAGCCAAAGCCATGTTTTGGTCAAAACCTAAAAGCCTTAAGCATCTAATTCAAGAATTTCATAGGACACTAAGGAAAGAATCTAGAGCTTAGGATTTTGTCAATATTAGAAAGGCTCAGCACCCATAGCTCACTGGTCAGGGTGCTGGCCACATACACTGGGGCTGGTGGGTTCAAACCCAGCCCAGACCTGCTAAAAACGACAACGACAACTACAACAAAAAAATAGCCGGGTGTTGTGGCAGGTGCCTATAGTCCCAGGTACTAGGGAGGCTGAGGCAAGAGAATTGCTGAAGCCCAAGAGTTTGAGCTTGCTGTGAGCTGAAATGCCACCACCTCTACCAAGGGTAACATAGAAGAAAAAAAACAAAAAAGAAGAAACCTAATAAAATACCTCAACATAGGGCTAAGTAGTTGCATAAATTTAGGAACTTGAAGGGTTACTGTCTCAGTCAATTAAGGATAAATGGGAAATAAACTCGATTTTGAAAAACAATAATCTGTCATGAACCTGGTATTGAATTGATGAGGGAAAATACTATTGATGCACATTCCCTGGGAATCTTCAAACAAAAATTCAACATTTTGAAAGGTTTTCTTTCAAATTCTCACTAACTACTAACCACATTGTTCTGAATACATCAATGGTTCTAATTTAAAATGCCGGTGCCTGTGGCTCAAAGGAGCAGGGCACCGGCCCCATATGCTGGAGGTGGGGGGTTCAAACCCAACCCTGGCCCAAAGCTGCAAAATAAAAAAAAAAGAAACAAACACTAATTTAAAATGCCAACCGAGTAGCGGCAACAATGGTAATTACTCTCCAAAAAAGCTGCGCTTCAACATTCTTTTAAAATTTTTCACATGAAGTTGTAAGGAAAATGGGTAGCTCACATTCAATTTCTTCAAATATTCCATGAAACTGTGCCCCACATGTCAAAGCTAACAGAGAAAAGATAGAAAATGCTCAGAATCTCATATCAAAATTAGACACAGGATTTTTCTATTTATATATTTCTATGTATAACATTTTAAAAACTAAAAGAGATAAAAAGCATGACACCAGTGACAACAAATCAGATTTGACAAAAAAAAAGAAAGAAATATCTCATTTACCTCTAAAATACGTGTAATGATTTATTTCCCACCCTGGTGGTGGATATTAGGCTTTGTTATAAAAATAAAAGCAGTGTCCAGTGAAGACACGTTTCACCAGTCCTGATAGAATCAGGTTCATTGGAGAAAACACACAGAAAAAGAATCAGTAAACGGTGCACAAATCTGGCTAACACATAACTCTCTGAAGAGCCAAATACTGGAGTCAGGAGACAAACCTGAACTGCTGGGTGTGAAACTTTTAAACGGCCTCAGAAGGAATCACCAATTCATTCCCTGGTGACCAAGAGCTGCCAGCGAGCGCAGTGTCTGTGGCTGGGAGCAGCAGATTCTACCAAATGTTACTGAGATTTAGCGTACCAGCCTTGCACTTGCAGTTTTAAGCCATAAAATGTAATTGGTAGAGTTTACTCTGTCATCATTTATGGTTACAGAAAATCAATAAACAGCTTACCTTGAACAACACTAAAGGCCAAATTTTTACAAAGACGAGGCCATTATGTAGAGAATATTTTGTAAATATAATGTAAAATTTTATAGTTAATATTTTATAAATAAATATATGTTTTGCTATAATTTCCCATTTTCCCCATGTATGGCAATTTTGGAGGCATCCTTATATATAGAAATATCTACAGAACAGAAAAATATAATATACTTTTTTCTCAAGCACACACAGAACATTATCTAGGATAGATCATATGTTAGGTCAGAAAACAAGACTTAACAAATTTAGCAAGACAGAAATCATTTCAAGCATCCTTCCCTATAGCAATACAACGAAGATAGATTTCAATGGCAAGAAAATAAAAGACGCCAGTAAGTATGCACCCATCAAACAACACGTTTTTGAGCAACTATTGAGTCAAATGGAAAATCAAAAAGGAATTACAAAGCACCTCAAAATAAACAAAAATGGAAACACAACATGCCAGAACCTGTATTAAAAGAGGAAGAATGACGATCTCAAATAAGCAACTTAACTTTATACCTCAAGGAACTAGAAAAATAATAATAAACTGAACCAAAAATAAGCTAAAGGGAGGAAATAATAAGACTTAGAGCGTAAGCAAATCAAATCAAGAATAAGAACAAGTAAAAAAATTAACAAAATTACGATTTTAGGGAAAGAAAAAATTACTAACCTCTTAACTAGATTAAGAAAGAGAAGGCTCCAATTGGGTTTCAGCCTTCATATGAAAGCTATAAATTAGCTTCATATTAGGGTTGAGTACATTGGATACTTTTTCTTCCATTCTTGAGATAGTTTGCTAAGAAGAATATGTTCTAGCTCATAGAAGGGGGAGGATGGATGGAGGGAGGGCAATTAGTGGGAACATACCTACGGTGCATCTTAACAGGGTACTGGTGAAACTTATTAAAGGTAGAGTATCAATGTCTTCACATAGTGATCAAGAAAATGCCATGAAGGCTATCTGTAACAGTACAATCAAAATATTTCTGATTGTATATGAAGCACATTCTGCCATATGATTGCACCAATGTACACAATTATGATTTAATAAAATTATTTTAAAAAAAGAAAGAGAAGGCTCAAATAAATAAAGGCAGAAAAAGGATTATAAGGGACTATTATGAAAAGATATACCTCAATAAACTGGATAACAGAAAATGGATAAATTCTTAGAAATATGCAACCTACCAAATTTAAATCAGAAACAAATAGAAAGCCTGGAAACACCGTAACAAGGAGCAATCAAACCTGTCCCATTAAGGAAAAGTGTAAGACTCTGACTTCAAAGGTGCATCTACTAAACATTCAGTAAGAATTATTGCCCATACTTCTTAAACTCTTCTAAAAAATTGAAGAGAGAACAACCCCAAATTTACTGTATGAGGCCAGCATTACCTGACATCCAAAATCAGGCAAAGATATTAGAGAAAAGAAAAATACAGGTCATAATCCTGATAAACTTAAAGCAAGAATCTCTTATAAAATGTTATTAAACAGATTCAACAGCCCGCACCCTGACCAAGCTGAAATTTTGCAAAAAATGCGAAGCAGATCCCAATAGGCAAATTAATCAACGTAATACAACATGTCAATTAAATGAAGAAGAAGAAAAAAAAAAAAAACCACATGGTCATCTCAATAGACACAAAAAATAACAAAGTTCAACACCCATTCAAAATCAAAACTCTCAACAAAATACTTATAAAAGGATTTTACCTCCACATGATAAAGGTTATATATGAAAAGCCGACAAGCTAACATAATTGTTAGAGAAAAACTGAAAAGCTTTTCCTCTGAGCTCTAGTACAAGGTAAGAATGCTCACTTTCGATAATTCTTTTCAACATAGTTCTGGAAGTCCCAGTCAGAGCAATTAGACAGAAAAAAAAAAAAAAAAGAATAAAAGTTATCTAAGGGGAAAAGAAAGATGTGAAATTACCTCTGTTTGCAACTGAAGACCTAAGACAGAAATGTAGAAATTAATAAACAAATTCAATAAAACTTTAGGATACAAAATTACCATACAAAAATCAACCATATTACTATACTTGCACTTTTCCAAAAGGAAATGTAAAAATAAAATCTCATTCAAAATAGCAACGAAATGACAAAAATACTTAGGAATAAATTTAACCAAAGAGGATAAAGACTTGAACCATGAAAATTTCACGACATTGATGAAGAATTTTAAATAAATAGATAAATGGAAAAGCATCTGTGTTCGCAGATTGGATAAATTAACATTCTAAATATGTCCATACCTCCCAAAGTGACCTACAAATTCAATGCAATCCCTATCAAATTTCCAGTGACAGATGTTACCAAAGTAGACAAAAAAAATCCTAAAATTTATATGGAACCATGAAATAACTCAAATACCAAAACCATCTTGAGTAAGAAGAGGTGAACTGAAGCATCACATTTCCTGATTTCAATATGTATTATAAAGCTACCGTAATTGAGAGAGTATGCTATTTACATAAAAATAGGTATACAGACTAACAGAACAGAAATAAATCAGTACATCCATACTCAACTGGGTAAGTAGCTGTCTCTCTCCTCAAAATCATCTGACATGCCTCAAAACCACAGCTATATTTGGCTCCATTCAACATACACAGAATTTCTCTAAGCATAAACATACTCCATAAACATTTTTTTCTCCTTGACATCTAACTTTGCCTTAATAATAAATTAAATTAAATAGTTTACTTTTCTTACTTTTTGTTTAGTGAAGAGACATATTGACAACCTAGCTCATATCCCACAATCTGATGTTTTCTTCCTTAAATATAAGAATCCCTATGGATAATCTATTTGTGTTGCCTTAACTGGCATTCCTGGTGCAACACAAGACTTAGAAGAATCACATTCCAGTCATGCAAATATGAATGACATGTGAATGAAAAAAACCTGGGGTTGCTTGTCTGATTCAGAATGGAAGAGGTGGAAAGCAATTCATAATGAGAATTGGCAGTTCACAGAGAAGTTTTACCAGCTGATTAGAGAATGTGTCAGACACCTTGCCAAGTGCTTTGGCCTCCGTTGTTACTCTCCAAAATCCATAGGTTGAAACCCAAACCTCCCATGTGGCTGTAATCAAGACAGGACCTTTAAGAAGGTGATTAGGATGAAATACGGTCTTAAGGATGGAGTCTGATCCAGTGGAAATGATGTCCCTTTAACAGAAAGAGATAGATGCCTCTTTGTGTCACATAGGCACACAGTGAGGGGGGATAGTCTTCAAGATAGGAAGAAGAGCTTCCCCAGAAACTTCTTGGACATGGTTGCTCAGCTTCAGAACTTGGAGAAAGAACATTTCTGTCATTTAAAATATTTAACTCTGTTTTTTAAGTCTATGGTGTTATTTTGCTATGGCAGCCCAGACATGTTGACATATCATGAGTAGAAACTGAAGATCATGGAACTCAAGTGAAATACTGGGGACCAGAATATCTAAAGCTGATGGAATTTGCTTTCATTCTGCAAAGGCATTTCTCCGTCCCAGGCTTCCTTGAAGGTCACGTGCTTTTGTTTTCAGGCAACACCTTAGTTCTGCCTCGCTCTTGACACGGCCAGCCTGAAACTCCTCTGCACTTCCTTGGACTAGGAAAATATGTCAGATTATTTACTTTACCTTAATGTTAGGTTGAATTAGTTGTTTAAGGAAAAACAACAATTTAAAACTACAATTTAAATCATGGCTTTTGGAGTTGGGAAAAAGTTTGTTTCTATCACATACAAATAAGCTAAACATATCTGTGGCAAGCATTAACATGACGCTGATATACAGGACAGAATAAGCAGAGTCCCTACGATTGAGACTTAACATTCACGGTCAAGGATAAATCTGGGACAGGCTGCTTAAGAAGTGAATGCCAGGGAGAAATGGGCCCAGTGAACAGAACAGAAAGGATGCTTACCTGAGGAAACATAAGATACAAGAACGATTTTATAAACTGTCATAAATAATATAGTGTGGAAAATGGAATCAAGCTTCACAAATATGAAGTGAAGTAAAAACTGAGGCAAAATAATGAGCAGCACATTTGGCGTTAGCTGATTAAGATACAATCTATCAGGGATCAGCCAGCATTCTGAAGGACAGTGAAAAACAAGGCATTTTCAAAGAGGTAATACCCAATTCCCCTGGGGCCAGCATGGTGGATTAAAGGAATAGCTCAGCTCTGAACCTTATTTCAGACATCACAAGTATTTAACAATTTTTTTTTTTTTTTTTTTGCAGTTTTTGGCTGGGGCTGGATTTGAACCTGCCACCTCCGGCATATGAGGCTGGCATCCTACTCCTTTGAGCCAGAGGCACTGTGCAATCTCTTATATGTTTGTTCCACACAAAATATTGGGACATTTTTCTGTGTGCAAAACCACATGAGGAATAAAATGGAGAACCCACCCCATACTATCCTGCAGGATGCACCTGCTCAAGTTGAAAAGCTTTGTTATTCTTCTCTAGGAGTAAAGAACTTTTATGATTCAGAGCCAGAAGGGATAAAGTGAGTCATCCTGAAGACAGCTTTTAAATAAACCTTACTGATTTTAGAATCCAGGCTCGTTGAGGGAATAAAACCACTTACTTGCTGGAGACAAGGAGAGAAATGAGGCTTTTTGATGAAGAAGTGGGATAAACTTGACTCTCCTTTCTTCTTTTTTTTTTTTGAGACAGAGTCTCAAATTGTCACCCTGGATAGAGTGTGGTGGCATCACAGCTCACAGCAACCTCCAATTCCTAGGCTCAAGCAAGTCTCTTGCCTCCGCCTCTCATGTAGCTTGGACTACAGGTGCCCGCCAAAACGTCCGGCCATTTTTTTTTTTTTTTTGGTTGCAACCATCTTTGCTTTTTGGCGGGCCCAGGCTGGATTCAAACCCAGCAGTTCAGGTGTATGTGGCTGGTGCCTTAACCAGTTGAGCCATAGGCGTCGAGCCTTCACTCTCCTTTCATATTGAACTCGGTAGGACTGAAAGTGACTAAGGATCTCAAGTTCATGGAAGGGAGCACTTCCATGCAGGTGGCAGGACATTTAAGGTGACAGATGAGGATGCTCCTGTGGTGGATGATCGGCAAGGCCCATGCCCGAGAGAAACAAGTAACAGGAAAAGGTTACTTGTGGGTGAACTTGGGAAGGAGGCAACACAGGAAACAGGATAGCCCACTGACTGAGGCAGCAAAGATAGGAACTAAAACCCACTTCAGCGACTGACTTATATCTCCAGGCTTACCTATGTTGTCACAAATGGCAAGATTTTATTTAAGTCTGAATATTTTATTGCATGTATAAAACACGTTTTCTTCATTCATTCATCTATCATTTGGCATTTAGGTTATTTTGATATGTTGGCCTTGTGAAAAATGCTTCAGTGAGCACAGGGGAACAGATATCTCTTCCAGATTCTGTTAATTCTTATGGATATTAACCTAGAGGTGGGATTACGGGGTCATGTCTTGGTTCTATTTTTAATTTTCTGAGGAACTTCCATAGTATTTTTCATAATGGTTACTCTACATTCCCACTTATAGTAAACAAGGCCTCCAACTTCCCCACATCCTTACCAATACATAGATACCTTATAGATGAGATTGCCATCGTACTCCCAGAAAAAGAGGAAAATTAAAAACTAAGCTGGGGAGTCAGAAAAAGAAAAGTCAGCTAGTTTACCTTTAATCTAGCCATTGATAGCAAGCTTCCTGCCTTTTCTGAAATTCTAGCCTGTTAGGGATACAACTTACAAACACCCCTGCTGGGTCTGTGAGCACTCTGGGGGAAAATGGCCATAGAAGAGACTATGGAAAAGACCTAGAAAGATACATTAACTGTGTCATTCCCTGCCTAGTAAACAGGCAAAACCGATACTTATTGTTGAGATTTGCATTTGTCTGGGGCAGAGATCAAGGGAGTAGCTCCAGCCCTGAGATGTGGGCAGAAGAGCTTATATCCCTTATTGCAGAGGAAGATCCTCTGTGGTGGTGATAGGAGAAAAATGCCTCCTTCCCACCCAATCCTCAGAGGGGATTAATGCCAGTGGTGTTTCACTCCACAGGGAACTAGTGGAGTTTAACACCTTCTTAGAAATCTGTGTGTGTGACCTCAAGCAGGAGGCTCTCCCAATACAAGCCTCAGATTTCAGATTTCTGCAGGGTACTCAAACCCTTAAATAATCCCTAACAATAGGAGCTGATATGCTCACTCAGAATAACTGCTGGTGTCTTTGTTCCCTACCTCATCTTACCATCTGGGCAAATAGACTCCAGTAAAAGCAGAGTGGAGAAACATTTGGTGCCATTGCCAAAATCCCACAAACGGGCAATGGAGCCCTACGCTCCCACCTTTAATTCTAAAAAAACAAACAACAACAACAAAAAGATTGCCATCCAAACACAAGTGTAATGATTTTCACTGTGGCTTTGATTTGAGCTCCCTGATCATTATTAATGTCAAACATATTTTCATAAACATGTTGGTAATTTGTAAATCTTCTTAGGAAGAACTTTAGAGCTATTCAAGTTCTTTGCCCACTTCGTTATTTGGGTTTATCACAGAAGGACTAATGCTGCATGATTGCACTTATAAATACTTCTAAAAAAGTAAAAGTCATGGAAAGAGAGTTAAGTGGTGGTTTCCTGGTAATGAAGAGAGGAGGAAATGGGGAGTTGCTGTTCAATGGGTGTAAAGTTTCAAATTCACAAGATGTTTGCATTGTATAGATTTGCTATCATAATTTGCCTATAGTCAGAAATATTGTATTATACACAATACAAAAATTATTGAGGCACGTCTCATGCGGATTCCTTATCAATAATCAAAACCACACCAAAATAAAAATATGAAGCATCAGCATCAAGGAAAAATGCAGCCGCGGTGACTGTATGTTGTAAACCCTACAAAGGGTTTCCTGTGTAGGCTTAAAGACCAGTCAATGGGATGGACATTGGGCTGGGATAATAAAAATGTAAGAGAAGTGGATGTTTTTCCATGATGTGTCTGTAATACAGTGAAGGATAAAAATGTATGTGTACGCCAATTAGTGAGTACAGTGTTCCCAATTTTATAACCCACATACTTGATAACCATTCAACAACAAAAGCTTCATACTTCAAGTAAAAGAACTGGTTTAGAATGCAATTTCATGGTTTAAAACAAAGTCTAGTATACTGTTTATTTCTGGAAACAAAATGTCTCCTCCAGTTTTAGGATCTGAATAATTTTTCTATGTGAAAAAAAAGCATATTATTTCCTTTTTATTCTTCTCTTTCTGTTTGTCTTTTAACTTCTTTTCCAGATATCATTTTCCAGTGTTAGTCGAGAATCAATGTTGTTGCTAATCCTGGTTAAATTTTGTGCAAATAGGAAAATTTTCATGAAGACAAAAATGACTGGCTTCCCTATTGCTGTTGTTCTTTGCATGCGTCTTGCTAGTTAGTACAGTAGGAAATTTGCAAGTGTAGGAATTTACACCATGTAGGAATATTGCAAGTTTTCTATATGCTGCAAGAACACTGAAGGTCATAGCACCAATATATTTAGGTTAGTATTAAATGTGACAGGATCCCAGCACAGTGGGACATTTTATTCATAGATGAACTTATTATCTACAGGTAGCATTGATGATGAATTTGCTCACAATCTAAAGAGAAACTTAAAAATGTTTAAGGCGTTCAAAGCCAAATTAAGTAGTGAATATAGAAATGTTTTCTAATTTTATCTATTTTAAATGAATAAATTAAAATTCCTCCATTTTAAATAAAATGGAATTTGAAGTTAAATAGGAAATTTGTTGTAAAACTAACACTTTGTCGAACTTCATACACTGGGAATTTAATATTATGGATGTGCGTCCCAAGGGAAGAAGGTGAATGAATCTAAGGCTTTTAATTCAAAACAAGCATTCGGACAAAAATGATACAGTTTAAATAGACATCCACTATTTCAATTATGCTGGTGAACTTTTGAGAATCCCATTGTTCTTTACTTTTAATCTGGGATTTTTGAGAGCTGTGCAAATGATAAGTATCAAGTTAATATTTATTTGGCTAAAAGCCAAGAACCAGATTAAAGAGGGCAGAAGAGTTTCACCTGGAATCTCCCTGTTGTCAGAATTAGTTCTTTGTTCTTTCCTCAGAGACCCTGAACATAAATAGACACAGACTGCTGTCAGGGTACTTAGAAAATTGTAAAAGTTTGATCATTCTCTTCAGGGACCCTGAGGTAGCTGTCACCATGGGGCTCTTGAGTTGTGGGGGTGCCTGGCCTTTGATATATCATAGCATTTTCTCCCTGGTTATACTCACTTTATTATCCACAAAGCCTGTCCCACAGAAACAGAAAACAACAAAAATAATCAAACAACAACAAAAGCAAAAAACAGTGTTTACGTTAATTTCCCTAAGAACACCATATAAATAGATTCAGGTGATTTTTCATTTTAAATTTTATAATGCAAATGTTTTTCAAACAAAATAAAGGTTACATCAATCTTATAATTCAAATATATACTCTCGACTTTTTCTTAAAGTATCTATTGATGAGCTTAGTAAAAACTAAAGTATCAGAGCTGCTTTTTATATGGAAATCTGGCAAGCTAACAGGTATGGTCATCAACAATTCACCATGGTTACATTCCCAATCATTTGCTGAAGACATTAGTTAAGAACAAACATATGGTTTATGATTTCAATTATTTGTCTCCCTGTTTTACCTTGTGGATTTGATAGTCTAAATTGCATGAATTTCTTATAGATGGGTTGTTACTGATCCAGGGAAAAAATTATATATAAATATTGTTGAATCAAAATCAGTAAAAATGGTATGTCAGTGTTTTGGATTTTCTAAAATTTAAGTTCCTTTAAATATGTTTCTTTTTTAATTTTAAAAGATAGTTTTAGTAGAATGGGTTAGTAGTACAACTATATAAAGCAAATCTAAATGTGTCTTCTAAATGTGACTAATGTGGCTTTAGAAAAACAATAACATATTAATATGATTTCATAATTACCTGGTGATAGCAAGAAATAATAATTTAATAAGGACAACACAAAAATAAAACATGATGCAAATTTCATTTTAGAACAAGGAATGATAGTAATTTAATTTGCTTGTAATTAGCAAAACTCTAGAATAGCAAATGATTTAATTATTTATGTATTTGCATATTTTGCAAAGAATTTACCTTAGCCACTTGGTAAAGTTACATGGCTTTAAATTTGCATTTGAGAGATACTTTATTGAGAAAATTTATATGGCCACTTATAACTTTAATTTATATGACATGTAATTTTTATTGAAAGATACATATAAAGTAATAAAGTACTAGAACTATTCCCTGAAATATTCTAAATCTTATATTCCTTGAAGCTTCTCACCTCAATCCAGAGCTCAACGTGGATGTAAACCGTGTATAGTTGCATCTTTAAGTTCATTGTAGAATCATCACTAGAATGTATACCTTTACCTGTGCTAAAGGATGTTCTAAACACTATACATATATTATAACATATATTTTATAGTAATTAAGCTATTACTGGCAGTAAAATACATCACATAGTATCTCCTTTTTTTTTTCTTATAAACTATTAGAATCAATTCTCTAAGAATGCCCTACCTAAAAATTATTGTAAACAATTCACTTCTGTGTTGACCGTTATGCACATATGAACAAAGATCCTCACATGTGATCGTGTTTAATCTCCTGGAGACGAAAGACAGGGCTAGATGTACAGATTTTCTACTCGGACTGTACCCTTGACCTCATGCTATGTTATGCCATGTTAGTTTCTTCCAATCCTGTCAACTTATCATGTTAGTTTTTCTTAATTGAATAGAATTATAGTCACTCGGTAAACTATTCCAAATACCATAAATTTAAGCACATATATTTTATGACTTTCTAACGGCTTTATTGAAATAAAATTGACATTAATTAACTGTTCATAGCTAAAACATACAGTCTGACAGGTTGTGACTTATCATACACCTGTAAAATGTGATGATTAAGATACTAACATGTCTATTACCCATCAAAGTTTATTTATGTATGTTTATAATTCTGCCTCCTCCCTGAGATAATACCCTAAATGCTTATCTGCTTCCACTGATAGTGACTCACATGTCAACCACTTGTCTACTTTCTGCCACCATGTATTTTCCAGAATTTTTATATGAATGGAATTCCACACAATTTACCCTATTTTAAGATGCATCTTTCACTAAGCAGGATTATTCTGAAATTCATCCTTGTTGCTATATGTGTCAAGAGTTATTTCATTTTCTTGATGAATAGCATCATCAAGATAATGAAATAACTCTATTGCATGAATATACTACATTTGTTGACCTTTTGTTTTATTTTTTATTTGTGCAAATTTAATTGTTACAAGTGTAGTTTTGTTATATGGATACATTGTGTAGTGGTAATGCCTGAGCTTTTGATTGGCCATCACCCAAATAATGTACATTGTACCCAGTAAGTAATTTCTCATCCTCCTTCCCCTTTCCCATTGTCCCAACACTCCAAGTGTTGACGTTCACCATCCCATACTGCATGTCCATATGTACACATTATTTAGCTCTCACATATGTTAGTGAAATTATGCAGTGTTTGCCTTTTTTATTCTGAGTTGTTTCACTTATTATACTTGCCTCCAGTCCCATTGATGTTGCTATAAAAGATAGGATCTCATTCTTCTTCATGTCTGAACAGTATTCCACAGTGTGTGTGTGTGTGTGTGTGTGTGTGTGTATACATGCACGTGTATATACATACATATATATTTTAACCTGGAAGTCATGATTGATTTTTTCACCCAGCCATTTAAAGAAAATGTAATAGCCTCAGTATTCTTCTCACCTCAGCCTCCCAAAGTGCTGGGATTGCAGGTGTAACGCACCAGGGTTAAATAACACTTTTTCTCTCTCCAGTCATGCATTCATTGATAGACACAAGTTGATTCCATATTTTTGCTACTGTGAACAGTGCTGCTATAACATGTGAGTAGGCTTTGGTATAAACTATTTTTTTCTTTTGGCCACTAGTGGCGTTTCTTGATGGAATGGTAAGTCTATTTTTGGTTCTTTGAGAAATCTCAATAATGATTTCCAGAGAGGTTGTACTACTTTACATTCCTACCAAGAGGGTATAAGCATTCCCTCTTCTCCACAACTTCACCAACATCTGTAATTTTTTGTCATTTTAAAATAGCCATTTTGACTAGTGTGAGATGATCTCTCATCATGGCTTTAATTTGCAATTTTGATGGCTGACATTGGACAATTTTAACACACTTTATAGCCATTTGCATGTCTCCTTTTAAAAAATGTCTGTTCATGCCCATTGTCCATTTCTAATGGGGTCATTTGTCCTTTTTTTAAGTTTTATTCTTATTTTCAGTAAATCATTAGATATTTACATTAGTTTTTGAATATTAAATTATGTATTGTGGATATTATATATATTCATTACAATTTATACGTGTAGATGTTTTAAAAACAAATCTGCTATTTTACCCCAAATAAGTATTGCTTTTATAGCATTTGCATTTCTCAAAGAAATATATTTTCAATAACTTTTGGAATGATAAAAATAAATATAAACACTCATCATAGATTCCAAAGTAAACAAATGCACCATACTTAAATTAACCTACATATTATGGTTCGTAAAAATGCTAACCTCTGAGTGATTTGAGCCTTGTAACTTGACCTTTCTACAATTACCATTATTAAGATGAGTCACTTTGTCCCTTATTCTACTGTCCAAGAAGCGCCTAATTTAGCAGGGCCCTAAATGTTTAATGAAAAACTCTTAATGTCCTCAGCAATTGCATGTCAACCTCTTGCTCCCAAACTGTTCTTCCCAGTTGACTCCTCCTGGAAATGGCAATCGCAAAAGTTTTGCAAATTTATTCTTCTCTTTACTTTTTAGCACTTGGTAACAATTATTTGACAAGTCCTCCTGGTCTTATCCCTTCCTTCCTGTTACTACTGTCATAATAGTCTATTGTAATAACACACTGTGAGCTACATATACGATGAGGTACATATTAATGAATTCTTGTTTATCAGAGCAAATCTTTCAGGGATGTATCCCTATGAATGTAAGTGTTTCATTTCATCTATTCGGAAGTATGGCATTGAAATTATCTTTGCAGTTTTCATTTCCACATTTCCCCTTGAGAACCATATGTCTAGCCCAATATATATGTATTTTGGCTAGTGGAAATGTAGGTACATACCCATCAAATCTGGTCTACAAACTTCCTTTTCTGTTGCCAAAGCCAATGTTTCTCAAAGTAAATACATATAAAAATAGACTAAAATATTGGTTGTTATCAAATATCATTTCTACACGCCATCTGTGGTATGGTTTTGTATGTTTATACTATAACTGGTTGTACCAGACCAAGCATTGCACAAATAAAAGATTATTCAAAAGAAACAGAAACTCTTTAGCAGAAGCAGCCACGGGAAAAAAGGCTACCTCCTCCCAGACCCACCTTTTTCATTTCTTTGTCTTATACCCTAAAATAACGACCAAAGATACCTCAGAAATGGTTTATGATTTACAACATTTTATATTCTAAGCCATAAGTATTCTTCTTGTTATATATTTCAGTAAAAAAAATAATTTGTAAAAAGACATTTTTAAATTTTTTATGAAAAGATTAATAATTTTAGAATGATTATCTTCAGCATGTTTCATAATTTTCTGTTTTCACTGAATCATGTAACAAAGATACTTTAGTTTAAAATGTTTCAGAAACATAAGTTTAAAATTTGCACAATAATCCATCATACAGAAATAGACTTTATGGATGGAAATGTAGACTGTTTCTAAAGCCTCATTATAGTGACTATTCTAAATAATATCTCGGGGCATAATGGTTTTACTGTATTTTTGCTTATTTCATTAGAATAAGATGCTAGAAGTCAAATTAATGAACAATGAAATGTAAATAATTTTAAGAGAGAGCGATCTTACAGAATCTTATTTTTAAATAATCTAGTAACTTAACAAATAATATCTCCCATTCTGGAAAATTTACACCATTCATGTTGTCAAATCATTCTGACATAATTCTATGAACATTTATTCTCTGTTTCACAGATAGCTAATTCCTTTAAAGTCTTTCTACCTCCATCTGAGACTATTTCAGAAAAGATACAGATCAATCCATAAGACAAAACTGTGGAGGTTTTGACCATTAACAATTTCATCAGTTATAGTTTAAAAAAAAAATCTGAATTCTAGTACATTAAAAACAAAAGACCGCTTTTTTTCTTTAAGCTCTAATAGATTTTCAGGCATTGTGGTATTTTATTTATCATTTAAATACATTAAAGTAGCACCCTTATAGTCAGGAGTAAATTTCACAGTTCTGAGTTTAAAAAGAAACAAAGGAAATATTTCTTTGAGTAGCTAAATATGATAACAATACTGTTGAATATAAATTATTCTGTTGCAGCATATAGTAACTTCTATAGCACAAAAGCAATACAAATTTCATATTAACACTGAGGAGCAAAAGTTCATGTGAAAAACAAGTACAGCCGACGAGATACAATGAATCAAGATTACTACCAAGGAATCTTCTAAAATGCAGCAGGCAGATCATTCTTTTTGGAGACAGGAGTCATAGATGGCAGTCAAACTTAAGATGGGGAAGAGTGGAGTCAAGTGCACAGTTAGTTACAGAAGAAGCTGGCAGCCAACAAGAACCCAGAACTTAACACCATTTAAGAGGGTCAGCAATATCACAGCAACAAGAGAGACAAAGGTAAACCTCAGTGTTAGAAAGAAAGCTCCCGACAGGGTCGTTGAGAAGGTCGTCTGTGCAGAATTCACTTCTCCCTTCCAGCAGAGCTGTGCCTCTGTCTTAGTGATTTATCTCTCCTCCTCACAAAGCTCTGTGGCTTGGGGAAGTCTCCCAAGCAGTCTTCAGGGCCTGTGTTTCATTCTAAACAGGTATTCCCTTCATTGACTTTGCATTAGAATCGCCTGAAAATTAAAAAACAAAAATAAAAATGCATTGCCCAGAATTCATTTCAGAGATTATGTTATAATTGAAAATCTTATATTTTTAATCCCTCCTTTTCCAGGAGCACTTAAAAATACCTGTGTAGGACTTAACACCAATCAAGTCCATCATAACATCTGAGTTTGAGAAGGAAACACAAGAATTTTTTTTTTAATAATTTTATTAAATCATAATTGCGTACATTGGTGCAATCACGGGGCACAGTGTGCTGACTTCATATACAATCTGAAATATTTTGGTCGTACTGTTAAACATAGCCTTCATGGCATTTTCTTAATCACTACATAAAGACATTGATACTCTACCTTTAATAAGTTTCACCAATACACTGCTAAGATGCACCGTAGGTGTGATCCCACCAATTGCCCTCCCTTCACCCATCCTTCCCCCTCCCCTCCCCTCCCTTTTCCTTTTCCCTGTATTCTTTCTATAATTGGGTTTTAGCCTTCATACGAAAGCTGTAAATTAGCTTCATATTAGGGCTGAGTACATTGGATACTTTTTCTTCCATTCTTGAGATACTTTACCAAAAGTCACATCATAATAAAGATATTTGTACCAGAATGTTTATGCAGCCCAATTCATAATTGCTAAGTCGTGGAAGAAGCCTAAATGCCCATCGACCCACGAATGGATTAATAAATTGTGGTACATGTATACCATGGAATACTATGCAGCCTTAAAGAAAGATGGAGTCGTTACCTCTTTTGTGTTTACATGAATGGAGCTGG
>CAUYON010084963.1:0-27861 GCA_963573935.1 Arctocebus calabarensis
GAGACACCCACCTCTGTTGTGTGACCCTTCAAATTGTGCAAAGAGGAATACTCTAAATTTAACAAGTGGCTTAACATATAAGACCTTCTTTTTTTTTTTTTTTTTTTTTTTTGGACGTGGCTAAAAGTTTAAAACGGGTTGGTGTGCGCGGTGATGCCACAGCACTCTATCCAGGGTGACCGCTTGCGGCTGTGTCTCAAAAAAAAAAAAAAAAAAAAAAGATTGTATTTTATTAACTCTTAAATGTTACATACATTATTGTATATGACCTGTACCACTTAAAAGAAAAAAAGATGTTGTTACTTATAGTATACCATATTCTTGCTGATTTCAGAGATGTTAAAAATGAAAAAGTAATGTTTTAGTTTTAGTTAAACAACTATTTATTGTCAGAGTACTTTAATGCAAAGAAAATCCATTGCTTGAAATGTGCTATTGAACGTGTGCAGAGAATGAAATAGATTTGTCTCAATTCTAAAGCAATATTTCTGTTAAATTTCTATATTAGAGAGTGTTTTTTTATTTAAAAATAAGATAGAGATGATAAAACCACCAGTTGCAGCTACTCCTATAAACAAACTCACGTGAAAACAGATAGTAGATGAGACTCTAGGATGGAATACATAAATGAATCTCAGATCACTGAGAACTGAGAAGGGAATCTTCATGGAAGGCTGAGACGTGGGCTGGATAGCACAAAAACATCTACCTGTGCTATTTACTCATAGGTGTTGCTGGTGTTACAAATAATGTCTGATCAAGATACACCTACAGAAATTACTTCCGACTCCATGATTAGCTGATTTCCAAGGTCAATTCAATAAGATAAGCTGGCATTCCTGC
The DNA here is from genome assembly GCA_963573935.1 of Arctocebus calabarensis. NCBI lineage: Eukaryota > Metazoa > Chordata > Mammalia > Primates > Lorisidae > Arctocebus > Arctocebus calabarensis. The sequence continues at coordinate 844 of CAUYON010084963.1, forward strand.
ATTAATTAGTTTCAACATTTAAACACTTTATTTTCAATTAAAAGAGCACATTCACTGTGCCTTAATTAAGAGGAATTCCTTTTTATTCCCAAGTTTATTAAAGTATGTCCATTAGTCTTTGAATAAATAGGAATAAGAATATAGCTGCAATTGGAATCAAATACCTGTGATATATTGATTTAATATACCTGGCTGTGGCCAGGGTTTTTGCTGGTTTAGACTAATTATATAAAGCATTTAAAGCATTGCCCTGGAGGAAGAAATATTCCTTAATACTAATTTTTGTTCTTGATATAAAATTGTGTGTAATGAATAGAAAGTCACAACTATAAAAATATATAATCTGTAAATATATGTATAAATATATATAAATGTATATATATAATATATAAATATATATATGTATCTTTTTTGTTTTTGTTTTTTTCCCTTTATTTTGAAAGTCTTACTCTGTTGCCCCAGGCTAAAGTGCCTGGGCATCCCATCGCACAGCAACCTCAAACTCCTGGGTTCAGGAGATCCTCTTGCCTCAGCCTCCAGAGTAGCTGGGACTGCAGGTGTTGACCACAACACCCGGCTAGTTTTTCTAATTTTAATAGTGATGGGGTACCATTCTTGCTCAGGCTGGTCTCAAACTTCTGAGTTTGTGTGATCCACCCACCTTCCACAGTGCTGGGATTTCAGGTGTGAGCCCCTGTGTCCAGCCAAGCAAAATATACATTTAAAAATAAATAAGTTTGGTATAAGAAATGCTGGTGGATTCCTCTCTATTCAAGTGCAAAAGACTCAATTTCTTTATTTGTAAACAACAGGGTTCTTCCCAGCTCAGACATTCTGTGGGCCGAGGTATAAATAACAATTTGGACCCATGTCTTACACCTGAGCGAAGTTAACTCTGCTAGGGTCTCTATAATATCCTATAAGGATCACTGGGGTATATTTTAAATCTACTATGTGAACATAACATTTCAAAGATATCCTAAGTGAAAACCAAGCTCATTATTTTTGGAAAATCCAGTATTATTGCTAGGTGTTATTGAGAAGATAATGCATTTAGAAAGTTGGTACAAATAGTAGTTAAAGATAATTTGAATTTAGGATAGTCTCTCCTGAGCACAGAAATTAACATGAACAGTGTTTAAAGATCAAAATTTAAAATACCTCAAAAATTGTACATAATCTTATATAAAACACATAATGCTAAAAGGTCAGTTCCACTATTTGTATATTTTATGTGACATGAGCCTCACCTGAATATTGTTATATACATATACCTGCTTATCTATGAAATTTTATTAAGTTTTAAATCCATTGAGGTAGAAACACTCACAATAACATAAGTAGGCATTTTGAACTAACAGATCCAATATGGTGTGAAGTTGTAGTTTTAAGAAATTTTGTGTCAAAATAAAAAGGGGAAAATCTATTTCATATATATACTTTCAAATAAACACAAGCTTACTCCCTATTAATATAGGCATAGGTTTGCAGAGCTGCATGGAACCTTAAGTATCACATAGGATAATTTTATTTTGTAGCCAGAGCATGTTGGGTTTATGGAGGTTGGAAGAGTGTCATTCCAGTCAGGCAGATGACTAGGGATGGACTTGAGATGTAGGCCTATTCAGAGTTCTTTCTAGTGTATACACAGTGCTTCATTTAATCATCTCATGCCATGAAGTCATTCAGTGTAATGAAGATACTAAATTTGTTTTTATCTTATTGTCAAATTCATTTTTGCCACAATTGTCTTATAAACTAACCTTGGATATGTTTTGCCATCTAAGATTTAAGACTTGTCAATCTAGTCCTGCTTTTAGGAAATGGTATACAACATAATATATACATATTACAGGATCTTCTCCCTGACACATTTCTGAAATATTTGAGAATTGAAGTTTTATATATATAAAAAAATACCCACACTTATGTGGAAAACTTATGCTTAACAGAATGTGGTGGGAGAGGGCCTTTCTACTGAGAGTCAACTATAGACGGGTGGGTAGGGGAACAAATAGCTACACTAGTAGATTTAAAATTAAAATTTGATTTTTTTAGCCCAAGTTCAAATTGGATCTTTCTACTCATTTGCTTGTTCTTCTTTTGATGGTCACAGTATGATTTAATCCAGTTGCAACCAATATGTTTAGGTACTGCATCTTCAGTGAAAAAGTCTTATTCAACTAGAAAATACCTGTCTGTGAATAATATAGATACTTACCTGATGATTTCAGTATAAACATTGATACCCTTTAAGATATCAGTTCCTATTCCCATGTAACTCTGAGAAAATTAGAAAATATTAATAAGTAACCTCACCTCTCTGTGTTGACTTTGGATTTTGTACCAAAAAAGAAGAGGACCTTTTTTGAAGAGGCCCAGGGATCTGAAGCAGTCCTTCGGATGTCCTGTTCAGAAATTGATTCCCTTTGCTCCAATACTTTGGCACCAACATCTGCTTGGAAACTTGGAAAGCACTATATCTTTGTGTCCCAGAGTTCTTCCAGATTTTTTAAATTTAAATTTTAATTAATTATTTATTTATTTAGAGATAGGGTCTCACTCTATCATCCATGCTGGAGTGCAGTGGCATGATCATCGCTCACTGCAACATTGAGCTCCTGGGCTGAAGATCCTCCCTCCTCACCCTCCTGAGTATCTGGTACTATGGGCATACACTACTATACACATGTAATTTTTTAATTTTATGTGGAGAAAGGGTTTCACTGTGTTGCCCAGACTGGTCTGGAACTCCTCGCCTCAAGACATCCTCCCACCTTGGCCTTCCAAGTTGCTCAGAGTACAGGCATAAGCCACTGTGCCCAACCACTATCCACCTCATGAGACCAACATTTGCAAGCAGTTTTCAGAATTGGCAAAGGCCCCTGAAACTGCCTGTCCATGGCTTGTGGTTCAGCTAACCTGTTTGAAAGGCGTGGTAACTCAACCACCACTGAGCGGGCCCCTTCCAGCTAGTGTTTCTATTTCTGTTACGCTAGTACACACCAAAAAGTCTAATTTAGGAATGAAAATGAAAAGTCTCCCTCTCATATAATTTGGTTACAATGCAACCTCACAACATGGTCTTTCATGGGAAAGAGGCAGGGCTATTATCAGAGCAGTTTCTGAACAAAGCAAGAGAACCGTCACAGTTGCCAGAAATGTTGAGAAGGGTACAAAGGAGCTAAAGAAACTGAGCTTCTGAGTTCCATGGCAACACAGCCAGGTCCAGTGTCCCATCTCTGAAGCCTCCCTCACCTCAGCTGGGGGCTTCTACAGAGATGACCAGCGTGGGAGGGGTGGGAGTGTTCTATGACACTTGCATTTCCCTGACGTGTGTTTTCTTGCTGGCTGTGGAGATATTTATTTAATGCTTTACTTTCCTTTTCACATTTTCTGACTTTATGCTCTGCTAGTTCTATTTTGCATTTTGGATATTTTTTGTGTCTGATAGGGTCATAGATACATGGCTCTTTTTAGATTTGGGATTGCTCTGAACAAGAAAAGATAAGGAGTAGTGTTTGCAAAAACCTACTACAGAGTAATGCTTTCCAGGATGCTTAAAACAAGTAGAGGTGTTCTTCAATTGTTATTTGCATGGAAATAGCCATTCTGATATTACTGGGGAGAAAGTTGTGCAAAATTATTTTTTTCTCATGTACGACAACCTCAATTATGTTGCACAACATGTGTAGAATCTGGATGTTACTGATAGAAAAAATTTGCAATGTCCATTGATGATTGGTTGCTGCTAGTGTCATATTTAGGGAAAAAAGGACTCCTCCAGAGGAATAGTGCTCACTGATCACTGTTTTCTCTATAGTGATTTTGGCATGATTTATATAATTAAAGAAAAAGGCTTTTGTCTATAGTTCATTAGAACTTTTGGAGGCAGAGGGGAGCTACGCAAGTGGTATGGGTGTATTATAATAGAAGAGATAAATAGATATGGAGAATAAATCTATGCAGAAAAAGTTATGCTAGAAAACCTATATAAATGGAGACTGAATTATGGGAAAAACTAAAGTTCACTAGAGAAAATATAAAAGAGAGTAAAATTCATAGAAGAAATGTCTAAGGCCACATGGAGACTGCCAAAGTGAGGTTATTCCTAACCTGAGATCTGCTTTAGACTTGAGAGCTCTTGTTTGAGAATCTTTGATACCTGATAAGAAATATTCATTCTAAACAGAGAGTATAGGGAATAGAAATAGCAATAGAAAAATATGGCCATGCCACTTGTTAAACTCATTTAAATCTAAAAGGGACTAAACTATTAGGGGCTGTGTCATCAACGATGTATTTATATTTAGCACTGTTGTCTTTTTATATCTACATGGGCATGTTAATAATTCTTTCACTAGGGTACAGTCAAAAATATTTTTGATGTGTAATATCATAAAAAGTGTCATTTTTGTAACCTGTCATTGGCAGATTTTATGCAAAAAAATTATGGGATTCCATCAGCTTTAGGTTTTGCTGTGTAGTAATATCAACTAGAATGATAGATTCTTGAGTGAGAAGCAAAACCGATGAATATTTGGAAACATTCTGAGAGGGGACGATATGAGAAGTTATTGTTGCCTGTACCTGTAGAAATGACTTTCTGCTTTTCTTTTGTCTTTTTTTGTAAAGCCAAAAATAAACTAAAACAGACACATAGAAAATGGAAAACACTGTGTAGTTCTTGATTTGGGAATTGATTGAATTAAATGTAAATACCATTGAAATACAGATATCAAGAAAGCATTAAATTTAAAACCTTGGCTTTCTTCAAGCCTGTAAAGATGCTGTGGTTCCCTCTGGAATACTCTTTTTGATCTCCATTTCCTGCTGGAGGTCACTGACTCTCTGGCTGATGGAAAAGAAAAGTCATCCTCCTCTTTCTCATTCTGACCTTTTCTACAATGAGGTTTAGGCACTTTTCATCTGAGTCTTGTACTTCGAGTTTCTTCCTTTGCTGTAGCCTGAGCAATGTTATCTTGCTTATAAATTAACACGTTAAAAATTAAAGTTGCTGTCTCTTAATAATAAGTAATTGTCTATATATTTTCCATGTAAAATAGACAAGCACAAATGTGATATAGATAAGTCTATTGCCTAAATAAAAGCATAATATAGATGACAAACGTAATATAAGCAAACATTTATATTCTCTGGCCAAAAGACAGCTTAAGTAAGTAAATTTCTGACTTGAGGTTTAAATTATATTTAAAAAGCTGTCCTTGTATGAAAAATAAGTTAAATATAATGAGTTATGTTTAGAAAGCTAAGACAGAATCGTCAGTGACTTTGGACTCTGTTAGTAGTCAAGTGATTAAAAGAGGCATTGCGAACTGCGTAGGGATTATAAAACTAGTTCTTGGCCTGGGTCTGTCCTTAATTACTTGTTAGACAAGAAGGATACTCTTAACCTTTTTAAACATTATATATCTTTTCTAAAAAAAAAAAAAAGAGGTTGTCATAGGTAATATGGAAGGTTCTACTGAACTCTGCAAATATGACTCTTTATCCAGAGAAAGTTTGTGTTTGTGTATAATGTATATACAGAATAGGTGTGTTCTTTTTATTTTAATACTCAAATTCATTAAAACTACAACTTGCCAGCACATTGGGTCTTTCATTTGTGAGTGCCAATTTATGTCATTGTGTATTATTCTATCTCACTGGGCTCTAAAGTTAATAAAATTTCATCAGATAGCCATTAAATCTATTTAACTAACATGCAGTCACAAGTATATTCTTGAGGTTCATATCACATCAAATATAGAAGGTCTAACAATTAATTTGTGGACTTATCCTAGTACCACATACTTCTTTGCTAACTATCACTATAGTAACCTTTGAAATACTCCCCTTTGGAAGCTAGGCACTGAAGCCAGTGCCTAGTCCACCCTTCAAAGCAATTTGGAATTCTTTTCTGGAATGAACCTTAGAGCTGTTGTTCTATGGCACACAAAAACATGCAACAACAATAATAAATGCCACTCAGCAAGACACTGACACATGTGATGTGGACACAACTGTGAGGCACTGGTATACCAAGGTTATGGAACCTCACTGAGTTGTTCCTATAGTGCTGCCGACATAAGTGCGTGGTAGCGAGGGTGTGAACTTGGACAATGATAGCCCTGATGGTTATTCCAGAAAAAGAGTTCCAGAATTGCTTTGCAGGGTAGACTAGGTGCTAGCATCAGTGCAAAGCTTCAAAGGTGTACTTCAAAGGTGACCCTAGTGGTAGTCAGCAATGAGGAATATAACACTTTTTCTAGAATGAGCTTGCAAACTTAATTGTCAGACCTTGTACATACAATGCACTGTGACCAGTTTTGGCTTTATGTGTGTTTTAAGAGAGAACATGAAACCCCTTTAATGCCTGTTTTTATTCTATAAAATCATGACCATCAAGGTGCTAGTTTTAGCTAACAATATACGTATTAAAAAATAAAATAAATGTAATAAATGCTCGTGGATTTCTCCCTGGCCACAAACCTCACGTCTTTCATTGTATGACTTCTTCTTCCCCTAAACATTCTGAGTTCAGATTTAAATAAAAACTGTGTCCATGTCTTACACACATGTAAAATCATCAAGTCTCAGAATGAAGGGCTCTTTATTCAGGAACAGATAGAGAAGGTGGTGAAGATTGAGTTGGCTCTCCCCAGTGGTGAGGAGGACTGCACAGGAAGTGCTGGGGGAGTGTCAGCACAGCCTCCATGGCGGGTCACTGCCCAGTGAAGGTTGCAAAGAGTCGCTGCCCTTTGTATTGCCATGGTTGATTTGGTCTCCTACGAGGATCACTGAGCTATGCTTTCAATCCACCTTGTGATGCAGCTTGTCAAGGAAAGTACGAAAATATAAGCAATCTTATTATTTTTTGAAAATGCAGTGTTATTTATTAGGCATTATTAATATTATTTGAGAGGAAAATGCCTTTTAAAACTTGGTACACATGGTAAAGATCACTTGAGCTTAGGATTTTTTCTCTTCAGTATAAAAACTAAAGTGGACATTTTAAAAGCATTGCATTCAGAACTGTTTCAAAGGATTGTGTTATAATAAAAGGAAACACAGCATTTCACAGAGGGAGTTAAAAAAATTTTGATGAAAGAGAATGCCAATATAGGAAATGTTAGGAAATTACCTCTAATCTATACCCCAAATATATATATATATGTGTGTGTGTGTGTATATATACACACATATATATAATGTATACATATATTAAAATGTAGCATACTTCTCCAAAGTTCAGTTCTGACATAAGCCAAAATAAATTACTATGAGAAAGAAATAAGCCATTACACGTTAGTGATTTTTCTTTGCAGTATAGCTAGACGAAAGAAAATAACAAAGGGGAACTTGCATATAAATCAAAGTCAACTGCACTTGTGATACACATAAAGAACAATGTAGAGAGGAAGAAAATGTTTTTGCACAGGATATCTGATTTATTGGATTCATTTTGTAGATTAACAGCCATCAAGAAGTGGCTGAGGCCTTTCTTTAGTTTTTTTGTTGATGTAGAGAATGAAAGAATCATAGGAAGGACATAATGAGATAGAGATCAGTGTAGCTGCTACAGTTTACAAAGAGCCATTGTACATTATCTTTTAGGTTGAGTGCCACCTGGTAGCATGTTAACATATGACATGGTTAGAGCAGTGGTTCTCAACCTTCCTAATGCCATGGCTCTTTAATACAGCTCCTGTGGGTCGTGACCCTCAGGTTGAGAATCGCTGATTTAAAGCATAATTTAGAGAGGAGTAGGAAAAAAGAAAGCCTACTAAATAAATGGCAGGCTTTGGCTTAATTGTTTTACTACGTAAGGGCTTCCGGTGGTGTGGCAAATAATTCCTAGAAGCAGATCTAGATTTATTTTAGAGATTAAGCTATTAATTCTAATAAGAATTTTAACATCCATAAGCAATAGAGCATGTTGAAAAACAGCTCAACCACATTTGTACATATGGCATTTCTGAAGAGTAGACTCTGTTCCTGAGGCCACACTTGCCTGAATTAGGGTCATGAAGATGGTGACACTATTTTCCACTGTTACCTTACCTTTGGGGGCTATTTATTACCATCAGGTTTACAGCTTTCCACCTCCTATCTTAAATCTAGTCATGCGGGTTTCCAAGCTTCCCTCTCCCTGTCTGACCTTGGCTGTTGATGGGCTGCTACAGAGATGTCCTGCTCCTTCCCTGCCCTTCTTATGATCAGGGCTTCTGCATGTTGCAATATTCTCTGGGCTGAGAAAATCTTCCCCATCCTTACTTGTGTTCTAGTGTGTTCCTGGCCCCAAACCCATAAAAAAGTATCTCCTTACCCAGGGTGCTGTGATAAGCCTAAGAAATGAAAGTGGAAGGAATAATTACTGTTACTCAAGATGCAGGCTATTCAAAATTGTTCCTTCCTTTTGAAAGCACTCTATTTTCCTTGATTCCTATTTGTCTACCTAACCTAATCTTTGCCTTGGGAGAATTCTTTGTCCTCAAACTTCATGGTACTTTATAAAAATCAACCCACTTCAGGTGTTTGTGATTCCAAGAGCACCTCGTCAAGACACACAAATAATGAAGCCCTTGTTCAAAATTTGTATCCTCTGTTAGATTTGTGTAATTTCTACAAAATAGATTAGTGGTATAGAAGCAACTTTTGAATTACTATTTAAAAAAAAGAGAGAGAGAAAGCACAATACAGATACAGTTAATCTCCTTGGGTAAAACCCTTGGATTACCTATTTTTTTTTAGTTTTATTCTACTAGCTATTGGTCTTAGCAGTTACATTAGAAAAAAGGTTGTATAGAAAAAATGTACAGATTACAAAAGAAATCTAAATCTGACTCAAATGTAGTCTAAAAAGTAAAGGAATTGAATACTATCTTTTCGTGACCTAAAAGGCCTCTCATTTGCTACAGAACAACATTCAAGGCAGGAGTTCTAGTGTTTGACAGATAACAAATAACAGATAAACTCAGAACCAGATGGGAGCATTTTTGAACTTATATAAAAGCTGGCTTCAAGGAAGGAGGCTTTTTAATAGCCAAGATATATCAGCTGTTTTTGACATTCAAGGCAGGTGTGTCTTAATGTCAGAGAGAATGTTTTAATTTTAAACATTTTCATATGCTATGAAATTTAATATCCATAACTACAGAAATCCCATTATAGGAAAATATAAAATGCACACTCAGAAATAAATTATAACACAGTAAATTGGAGCACAATTAAATTACGTGGGAATAATTGGTCTTTATCCATTTGGGTGCCTAGCAGGTATAGAGTGCCAAAAGTTAACAGAAGCTACAGTTAGAATTTGGATGACATTTTCCTGACGAAGAGTTTTAGCCAAAGGGGGTTTTAGCAACTTTGTATTTTGAAATTTTTGTTTAGGACCAGCCCCATTCACTTTCCACTTCCATTTCTTACCCCAGTTCTATTTTAATACGTGTCAGTAAGTTGCATAAATGGTCAGATAGTTGGTGATGGAAGACTAGGTTCTTTGCCAATTAAAAAGGATGTTGGAGAGGTCATTTTAGGACTGGATGCTCTAAATGGTCACTTGTGATAAAGATGGCTCCTGTGGCCCTCATAGATACTGGTTTTCTTGGAGAGGATTCTCTTAGTTAGGGAAATCAGTTATACTGAGCTCTTAACACTTGAAGAGGAGGTGAAGGTGGGCACAAGAGCAAGTCAAGACCTCTTCCCTTCGCATATTTTTCACTTAAGTTTGTGCTCTGTTTAGGATCTTAATAAAACTCATCAGAATCAGTCATAAGAATGTGATAAGACATTTTTCAGTTCTAAAGAGAAGTGTTTCTGGGTGGTTTCTCTTGGTTATAGAAGATGCTGTAATAACTTATATATTAATAGGACTTCATAGTCTTCAAAATAATAAAAAAATTAAATGTTATCACATTGACTTTTAATACTGTATTGCCTTATTATGTTTTTTTTATTTTAGACATATCTTTTTTAGTGATTTCTTTAAGGCATCAGTCAGCTGGGTTTTATGTGTGTGTTCAGTATCCTAAATGTTTACTTTATAGATCATGAAAAGCATAGTGTCCAATTCCTTTGTTTGTGCTCTTTTCTTCTTTTAAATCAGTGGTTCTCAACCTTCCTAATGCTGTGACCCTTTAATACAGTTCCTCATGTTGTGGTGACTCCCAACAATAAAATTATTTTCGTTGCTACTTCATAACTATAATTTTGCTGCTGTTATGAATCATAATGTAAATATCTGATATCCAGGAGGGGTTGCAACCCACAGGTGGAGAACCGTTGTTTTAAATGATGTTGCTGCAGCCTGAAATGGACCTTTCTTTCTATAAGAAACAAGCTTGGGCCACAGCATGCTGGCTGTTTTACAAGAATCTGAGACCCTTTCTTGTGGGGCTGCCCCAGGTTACAGATAGTCCACAAAACAGCATGAAGTTGAGTCACCCATTCCACCTGGAAGGTTTGTTTCTATCCGAAGTACCAACCACATCATGTGCATCAACTGGGGTCCTGGCTAATGGCCTAGCCTAGGCCCATCTTGATAATGCTTCCCATTCTGCCTATCAAACTTCATGTCTGTCTCTGTTTTGCAGGTGAGAGAATGCCCACTAATGGGCAGAGGCAAGGTCCAGACTTTTCTCACTGTTAGTCTGGTATTCTTCCCATTTTGCTCAAACCTGTCACATGGCAGATGTTTTGTTTTTTTTTTTAACAACATAGCATAAAAACAGCAGCATCACCACTACCTCCACCACCACCATCCAAAACCAATCTCTGGTGTGGTATGGTTGGGGGTCTGCCTTGAGAATTAGCCACAAAATCCAGTGTAGTTTCTTGTCCATCTGTTTTTATATCACTCGTGAAATCTCATTGCTCTAATAATGATTTATCCAGCATGGGAATATCTTCTTTTAAGATGGCTAAATTCTTTTAGCCATCTTAAAGAAATTTCTAACTTCCAAATGAAAGGTTACTCAGGAAAGAACATGTGTCTACTTACCACTTACTTTCTGGTTTAATTATAGCTTCTCCCTAAGCCCCTTGCCTTCTTCTTTAGAAATTGCCCAGACTATCCTAATCTGCAATGACTTCTTCATTAGCTGTAATTTATACTATTTTGGTAAAGGGTCTGATAGTAAATATTTACAAATCTGTGAGTCATAGGATCTGTGTCTACCATTGTAATGTAAGAAGAGCAGCAGACAGAATATACAATCGGATGGGTGTAGCTGTGTTCCAAGAAAACTATTTACAAAATAAGCAGTGACCTGAATTTACCTCTGATTCCTCAAGCTGATTCCTGCTTGAGACTAAAATATCTATTCATCAATTATTCTGCATTCTTATATTGTCTTTTTTAAAAACTTGGTCTCTCGAACGTTGTTAATTAAATTTTCATTTGTACATGAAGACTTTATTATACACAAATACTCTTCTCAGTAAGTATTTGCTATTTATTTTTACATTAGTTTAAATTCTTTGTCTTGTCATTCCTAAACCTGACCTGAGTTATCAGTATCAGGGTTTGAAATGTGCTGTGATTGAACCAGAGGAGTGGTTGAGCTAGAGGCAAGATATTCTTTCCTAAGAAACCTCTCATCATGGGGATGGGAATTTTTTGGAGATCAAGATGCTTGCATCAAAGATTGTAGAAATCAAGACATTGGGGCCTTCTGGATTCTTGATGTGGCTTTTGGACTGAATACAAACTTCACAGAACAAATCCCTTTATTAACATGATTTTTTTTCTGTAAAATTTGGATTCAGTCACAAGCCTGCACTTGGGGATCTGGAGGGCCACATGTAGCCTTGAGGCTGCACGTTCCTCACCCCTTTCTGAAAAACTTACCTGTGATAACTGAAGCTGTGCTTTATTGAGTGATTGATTATATTATTTTTGTGTCCTGGCTGTTCTTACATGTCTTAGATTAGTAAGAGAATCATATGGGCCAACCTTGTCTTTAAAATAGAGAACCACATGAGTGGTAACATGAATTTCTGTAGTCCATCATGAACAAGTAAACTTCTAAATCTTTCTTTATCAATGGATGAGGAAGACCATTGATGGGTAAAGAAGAAGTCGGAAAGCAATTAATCTCCTATTTTTTTCTCATCATGAAAGAATGAGAAACTGGCAGATGGCTGGAAGGACCTGAATTCTTTAGGTTCTTCATATTACTGTTCTCCCCTCATTGATCTTTGCCATATATGTGGTTTTTAATCACTGTGCATGTGCATCTAAAAGGGAAAGGCTTTTGGTTGCCTATGGATATGGCATCGATTCATCAGGGGATCTGCAAGGTGCTTTGTGAAGAGTGGTGGAGAACAAAGGGTAATTCATGTTGTCAGCGTGTTTCCCATGGATCAGGATGAGACTTACAGAAACTAAGAAGAATCCTCATTCTTGGCACCAGGACTGATTGACAACAGAAGAGGTGGGGAGAGACTTTAAACGATTAGCCAATGTGATGCTCTCATTACACCTCATAAATAGATACAATTACCATTTGTCAATTAAAAATATAATAAAACTTAAAAGAAAAGGATTAGCCAAATGTATTCACAATGCCTGGTTGGTGACTGATGGCAACCTGGCAGTTATCAGGCCTCTCTATAGCACTTAATGTTTTCTGAGTGGTTTGCAATCAGATTTATTAGTCACCCTTCACAGCCGCCACATGAAGCTAATTGATGGGGCTCTCTATTTTAGAGTTGAGGACAAGCTACTTGCTGCGGGTCAGGCAGTGAGTGGCTTGTGGAGCTTATTAGTCTCTGGGTCATTTCTCTCTAAGTTAGCAAAATAGTTTTCACTTTGTTTCTTTTAAACCATCCCTAGTCAGCCTTAGGATACTTAACTACTGATTTACTTGATAGTTTTCCAGGTTAATACCATTGCAAAAAATATTAATTTTAAAACATTTGTTTCTATTTATTTTTTTTTATTGAATCATAGCTGTGTACATTAGTTCAATCATGGGGTACAGTGTGGGGGCTTCACATGCAATCTGAGATATTTTATCAACCCGATTGACATACCGTTCATGATATTTTCTCGTTTACTATGTGAAAACATTTTTGATCCGTATTTGGAAGTTTTCTCCTGACTCTTCGAATATGTACCACACATGTGATCTCACCCTTTGTCCCATCTCCCCCCACCCTCTCCCTCCCTATCCCTCCCTCTCCCCTTTCCCCGCCTTCCTGTGCAATAAATGGGTTGTAGCCTTCACTTGAACGATAAAGAATTTGTCTCATATTAGGGGTGTATACATTGGATACATTTGTTTTTAAAATTTGCTTTTGCTGAAGTTTTATAATGTTGCTTTTCAGAACTCTTCAGTCACGTTTATAGACAGTCTTGGCTGTGCATGTTAAGGGTTACTTTTTGTTGCTTGGGCAATACCCTTAGAACTTTGACCGTTTTCTTCCTTTCAATTTTTTTACCTAGAGACTTTAGGAAAAATAAAATGTGTTGAGGGGTAGCCTTGGCTTATGACAATAGCTGTGGTCAACGTTTACATAGAGGAATGAAGTGAAACTACTTTTCATTCCAGTTACTTACGCCTTCTTTTATCCCCAAAAGCTCAGCTGACCAAGGCAGTGACCTTGATTTTTAAAATGAGAAACATTGAAGTTTAATGTTGAATTAGTATAGGGCTATTCGTTCAACAGTAGATGGTTAGTGGACTTCCACTGCTTTTCTTAGTACAAGTAAAATAGTTGTTAACAAATAGGAGATAGAATTTCTGTAGGTCATGGAGGATGATGGCTTGTATTGGTCATTCATTTAATCTTTTTCTGAGCATCTCTTACGTATAAATACCATTTTGGGCAGGAAGAATAGAGTCTTGAATAGGAGAGTTAATGTCTCTGACATGTGTAGCTTATATTTTAATAAATGGATTATTATTTTTAAAACAATGAATGTGTAACAAATTACCCGGAAGAGGTAACCACTATGACAAAAACCAAAGCAGCGTGTGGAATCAGAAAATGACCCGGTAGAGCATTTTACATGGAGTCAGAAAAGTCCTCCCTGAGAAAGTGGCATCTGAAGAGACCTAAGTAATGGATAAGTGTGCCATGGAGAAGGGGATTCTGGGAATCAGAAACAGCAAGGACAAAAGCTTTCGGTAAGAATGAGCCAGCCCACTGAATGAAAGGGGAGCAAGGTCTGTGTGGCTGAAGCAGAGTGAACAGGCTGGAGAGATGGGCAAGGAACAGGGCCTTCGAGGGTGTCCAGCCTGCAGACCGGGGACTGCAAGCTGATTATTTGAAGACTGTTTTGTTTTTTTTTTTTTGCTTCAAAGAGTCTGTGGTGTTGAGTATTATAAAAAATATGCACATACTCCCCCCCCATCAGCTTTTCTGCTTTTATGTATTTAATGTGTGGCCCAACTCTTATTCTGCCAATTTGCTGCATAGAAGAAAAAGATTGGACACCTCTGCGTATAATTAGTGGTTCTATTTCCTGAGATGCGGAGGACTGGGAGGAAAAGGTTAGGAGGTACAGGGAATCAAATTCTGTTTTAGACATGATCAATCTGAGATCTTAGGACAAGGAAGCGTCACATGAAGAGTTAGATATATAAATCTAGAACTCAGGGGAGAGGCCAGAGCAGGAGATGAAAACATTTGGAAGAATGAATTGCATATGTATATAAATATTTATGTATTTATTTACTTATTTAAAAACCATGGGACTAAATGAGAACTTCCTTGAATGAATGTTGAGGCAAAGAGCAGAGATTTGTGGACTATCCTGGGGCTCAGTCCACACGTGTGCCCCACGATTTAAAGATGGAAAGGAGAGAAGAGTAAGCAATAGAGGCTGGAAAGAGTGCCCCATTTAGCTTTTTTAGTCTCCCAGAATTATGAACCATTTTGGAGCTTATTTCATGGACTAAAATGTGCAATGTTATTTTATTTTGCTTTAACTCTGATGGGTCCTAGCGTTACCTTTTTAACTATCATTCACTTAAATGAGCATATGTACTTTGAATTGAAACATCTGTTCTCTATCATAAATTATTTTTTGTAAGGAAGTTGGACACAAATAAGAATATTTTAAAAATAACTTTATTCTCTTTCTTTCTGGGAAGAGCTGCTGGTGACAACAAGAGCTCTTGCTTCCACAAAGCCTCCTTTTATGCCCTGACGATGTTCTCCCTAATAGCACATTTCATTTCTCCCTGCTGGTAATTTTATTACTATCAAGTATGCAGAAACTATACTGCTTAGATTCACTGGGCTACTCTTGTTTTTGTAAACCTTTAAGCATAAGATCATTGTTAGTGCTGCAATATGGGTCTTCCGACAGATGGTGTGGGCGGGATTGCAGGCCCCCCCCAAGCCACTGATCTTATTTGTGTTACTGAGACGTGTGGTGGAGAGGCCGCTGTCCGGGTGGGGCACATGGGCCTCCTGCCTCCCTGTCAGACTCCCTCTGTCTTGTTCTTCCTGTTCTGTGTGGGGACTTCGCAAACTGGAAGGCTCGTTGAAGAAACATAAGACCCTTCCTTTTGCCAAACCCACCGCAGCCAATTTCACCTCACATACAGAGTGTCCCCCAAATTTTACAAAGACATAGCCAATGTGCAGAGACTATTTTGTAAATTTTTAAGATGAATATTTTGCAAATGTACATTTAGCTACAATTTCCTTTTTTCCCTATGTATGGTGACTTTAGGGACAACTTTTAGAACACCCTGTATTTGTTAGTTAACAAGTATTCTATTTTATGTTGCTGTTCTGTTCCTGGGGCTAGAGCTCTGGCTCTGGGCATGTGCTCCACTGGGCTCTGACAACATGCTGAGGTGCTTAACACAATCATTAATGGGCTCTGCTCTGCAAGTCAAATGCAATGTTAATTAGCCTTACTTTCTTGCTTTTGCCTTCACACTAGTAATTTAGTTTAATGCCCTTATACTCTTCGTCCTACTGATGCCCTCTTTTCTTTCTTTCTTTCTTTTTTATTTTTTTGAGACACAGTGTCACTGTGTTGCCCTGAGTAGAGTGTTGTGGTGCCATAGCTCACTGCAACCTCACACTCTTTGGTTCAAGCAATCCTCTTGCCTCAGCCTCCTGAGTAGCTGGCATTACAGGAGCCTGACATGACAACCAGCCAGCTTTCCTATTTTTCAGTAGACATGAATTCTTACTCTTGCTCAGTCTGGTCTTGAACTCCTGAGCTCAGGCAATCCACCTGCCTCAGTCCTTTTCTTCTCTTAGGCTTTTCTTCTTTTTTAATGTTTCTTCTTTTTTAATGTCTAAGACCTAAACATATTCAGAGGTGATCCTCTAAGCAACAATGCCACAAGCTTTTACAACTTAATGCCAACCTGATTGCAAAGCAATATGGATACATAATTCTTCTTTTTTTTCCTAGAAATTTCTGTGTTTCTCGCTAGGAGTTGTATGGTTATTTAAAAGCAAAAATTAAGCAGATACTCATTACCTAGAAGCAGAATGTATGTAAAACAAGTTGTCCACATTTCCTGCCTATTGTTAAACAACTATTTAAACAAACAAACAAAAACAGTTCTTCATTGTTTTTCTGTGTCTGCTGTTATTCTGGCTCCAGGGACGTTGGCTGTGTGTGTCTAAGCCCTTTCAAGATATTACTTCTTTTCTTCCTGGGGTTTACCCTCTATAATTCTTGCAAAAAGGGATCCACTAACCTTCTAGAATAACTTTTATTTATTTGTATCTTCCTGGGAACTATATTTATGCATCTGTAAGTTTTACCTAGAGTAACAGATGTTTCAAAATTATTTTCTTTTCCTTCTAAGAGCATTATATTGTCTGATCAGATATTTTCCTAAGTGGTAAGGCAATCAGTGCATGAAGGTAAAATCACTTTCAATTTCAACAGTTTACAAACTCTCTTTTATTCCCTATGTCAGAGGAAAGCCCTTTTGGAGGATACCTGGGAGAAAGAATATTTTAGGGCTATGTGTTGTTAATCGCCTCTTTGTTCTTGGTTTAAAAAATCTGATGAAAGAGTCAGATATATTTGTTACTTCCCCAGTATTTATTGTCCTGGTTGATGGAATGACTTCATGGGTGGTACCCAACCAAAAAGCTGGGAGCCAGTGGTGGCCAATGTTTTTTCTTTTCTGTTATACATTGGAGGAGTGACAGTTGTCTTGGACCATATATTAAACACACAAACACCAACAAAAGCTGATGAGCAAACAGAAAGCTTTGTGCATACTTTTCCTGATATCTGACACCATGGATAAATAAAACGGTCCTCAAATAATCTGCATGTGGCCCACAGGTGCCATGTTGGACACCTCTGCTGGGAGCTATCCTCCATTCCTGCTTCAACCTCACTGCCTGCATTCAAATGCATGTTAAAGCTCAGAGGTCCTGCCCTTTAATCCATCAATATCATCCTTTTTATTTTTTCTGCTGTTTTTCAGTGGCGGCAATACATAATCATTTTTCACTTGCACGTTTTAGTTGATGCTCTAATGGGAACTTCCTCCCAGCTAGTCTTTCCCTACCCAAATCATTCTCCATATTATGAGCTGATTAATTTATGAAAAACAAGTTCTTGTTATAGCTCATGGCACTTGCATAGAATGAATTTCAAATCCTTGCTATGGCATAGAAGGTTTTCCATGATACGACACCTGGGTGCCAGGTCAGGCCTGACTCTTGGTCCTCTGTGCCCTACACCATGGGCTCCTATCCTACAGCATGAAAACAGAGCTAAACTGCCCTCTATCGAAGATTGCAGGTTCTCTGAATTGAACCTCCTTAACCACCTCCCCTGTGACTCCACAGGCATCAATCTTAGCCATTATTTGGAATAAAACACAAAGGGTGAGTCAATAAATATGATTTCCCTACCTGGAAACTTATAAAGTATTTTATACATAATGAAGTTGAGAATAGTGCCACCTTACATGATTATTTTTTATTTTATCACCTGATAAATGGGATTAATAGTGATTTTAGTAAGAATCAGCATGTACTTTGAGTCTACTAAACATCTCTAGTGTTCTTTTCAGTTAACTTTTTCACATATGTGAGCTTCACTGTATTCTTGAGAAATCAATGGAGATGATTCAGGATTTTCAGAATAAATTTATTTTGGCCAAATAATAACTGACTAATGAGAAAATAATATAATGGAGATTTAGGTTGTGTCAGTTGTGTTGAAATAGTGGGGATTTGGATTTGCTAAATTCAGACCATCATGTAAATGTCAGTTCCACCTGTTTGAGGCCATCATAGTACACTCCAGTTACTTCACAAAGAGTTGATTATTTACTGATTACCAAAAATGTAGACTCACAAACATAAGCACAACTATTTTTGAGATAATAGAGAAAAAGCTGTAGTCTTATATATAGATTGTTTTTCATTTGCTAATGTTTTAAGTGAATTCCAAGATATATGAAATATTATATCACTGTGAAATGTGATGTGCTTAAAATTGAACCATGAAGAAAATTCCTAATAGCTCAACCTAAAGGGGTTGGGTGGTAATTATACCCATCTTTCAAATAGTGAAAGTAAAATTTATAGGACTTGTTCTTCAGCACAGCCAGGATTAAAACAAGTTTTTAGATACTTATTCCAGGACTAGAAGGAGAGAATAGCAAAGAGATAGAGAAGGGGGGATGTAGGGAGGGGGGTGAAGGAGAGAGAGAAAGAATGAATGAATAAGCAATTAGAATCAAGAGAATAACATCCTGGACCACCCTGGTCTGGGATAAGAAAACCAAGGCATCCAGAAGTGTTGATGGAATCTAAAACCCAAAGAGAAGAAAATTGGAACAAAAGATATGCTCTTCTTCTGATAAGATCACTATGTTTACCTGGATCTCTGTGTATTTCATTTATGGCATGACTGATGCAGATCAAGTGAGTTGTCAGTAATACTCAACAAATCCTTTAGGTGACTTCACAAAATTCCAAGTTGCAAAATCATGTGGTTATTGTTTTAGATATAGACTTTATGTAATGGTCACAGACACAGCTATTTGCTTACAAGTGAGCACAGAGCTGACATTCAGCTGGTGTGTAACAGTTCATCTGTATTAGTTTTTAATATTAATATACTTCTAGTCTTTTTGTTTTTAAGTCTTTTTTTCACATTGACAGATAAAATTGGATAGCATGATGTTTTAAACTAAGTATGTATACATTGTGGAATAACTAAATCTAGCCAATTAGCAAATGTATTACCTTCTATAATTATCACTTTTATGGTCATATTACCTTTCACATTCATTCTCTTAGCATTTTTCCAGAATACGATGTTATTAACTGTAGCCTTTGTGTTGTACAATTGATCTCTTGAATGTACTCCTCCTGTCTAACTGAAATTTTGTATCCTTTGATGAATACCTTCCCAGTTCCCCCACCTCCAACTACTCAGACCTCTGATAACCACACCCCTACGCTACTTCTTTGGGATTTAGAAGTGGGCTTTTTGTGTCCTACATATGAGTGAAATCACATGGTATTTGTCTTTCTGTGCCTGGCTCATTTCACTTAACATAATATCCTCTGTGTTCACACATGTTGACACAAATGACAAGATTGCCTTCTTTTCTGTGGTTGTATAGTATTCCATGGTACATATATATGTTGCATTTACTTTATTCGTTCATCCCTCAATGGGCACTTACATTGTTTCCACATCTTCACTGTTGTGAATGATGCTGGACGGAATGAACATGGGCGTGCAGAATCTCTTTGATATGCTGATTTCATTTTCTTTGGGTATAAAGCCAATAGGAGGATTGCTGGATCATATGGTAGTTCTAGTTGTAAGTTTTTAAAGAATACCCATGCTGCTTTCCATAATAACTATACTAATTTACATTCCCACCAACCTTTTCTCCACATCCTTGCAAACACTTATTTTTTTCTTTTTCATAGCAGCCATTTAACCATGTTTGAGGTGCTAGCTCATCATGGTTTTAGTTTGCATTTCCCTGATGATTAGTGAAGTTGAGCATGTTTTTCATATACTGTTGCTCATTTTTTCGTCTTCTTTTGAGAAATGCCTTTTCAGTCCTTTGCCTGTTTTTAAAATCTGGCTATTTTCTTGTTATTGAGTTCCTTATGTATTTTGGGTCTTGACTATTAGGATATTCGTATGTATTCCCATGCAGTAGGAGCTCATATTAGCCAGTCTTGTCAACAACCTTTTAATGGACAGCACTTCGGGTGGTCCTCCTATGGGAGGAGCTTAGTGATGAATAACCGTTATGAAGACCCTTAAGGGGTCTTGTGCCTGCAGAGGAAACAAACATCTAAGCAAACTACACCCTGGCCCCACCTGTGAAGGAGAGAATGGTGGCTGCTCTGCTGTCGATTCCTCTTTCCGATTCCCCTCCGCGTGTCACACAAAGCTCTCATCCACACCATAGTGTCATTTCATGTATCAGGGCCCCCACTTCCATTTGCTGGCACTTTTATTCTTTCCAAATATGACTGTTTAACGTCAAGTACAGAATCTTTGCCGGGCATATTGTTAAGGAAGCTGTGTACCTCCTATAATCTCCACAAAACCCTGTCTCTTTCTGCTCCTAGAGTTCCGTTCTTTGGACCACTGCCCTGAGCCTGCCCAATTTTATTCCCTTTTTGGTGGTGTTGTTACAGTAAGATGTTTAGGGTATTTTAAATTCTGTTCCTGTTGTTAAAAAGAGTAATTTCCCATTTGAGCGTGGAAATGCAGATGCCTTTATACTTAGACTTGAGGGCTGAAGCTTAGGGAGTTTTCTTCTAAATCTTTTCAAGCTCCAAACCCTGTGGGCAACTTGTCCTCAAAATCTGCCATTGTTCTTTTCTTGCTAATACGTTGAAGTTCTCTGTGTATTCTGGTCATTAAACCTTTGTTGGAGGCATAACCTGCCTTTTTCACATACATGAACCTTTTCATCTGCTCTGTTGACTCTGCTTTGATAATGCCATCTACTGTGATTTTTTATCTTGGGGATTAACAATTTTATGGCTTAAATTTCCATGTGGCAATGGAAATCCTATATGTTTCACAGCTCTACCTAACATGTCATCTTTCCTCTAGCTTTTGGACCATAGAGATATAATTATGATGTAATCTTCCTGTCTGTAAATCCTGTCTATGTCATTTCTGGGTTAGATTTAATTGATTTTTTGCTTCATTTTGTGTTATATTTTCAGGCTTTTTAAAGTAGTTACTGCTTTTATTAGATGCCAAACATTGTGAGCTTTACCTTGTGCCCTGGACACTTTATTTTACATTCTTCATTTTGCCTCTTTTTTATTGTTTCAAATCATCTTACTGTTGCAAATGTTTTCAATTACATGGATTGCTTTTGTTTTGCTTGAGTCAGGATTATAAGTGTGCCCAACTCCCAGATAGAATTCATTGCATCCATTAGGTGGGTTTTAGCCCATAAACCTCTTATTCTTTTCCCCTGTTTGATTTCTGCTGACTTTTATTCCCATCTATGCCCGCCTGCTCTTCAGTTACCTGCAATTTAGTAGTAAATACACGTGTGTTGGTTTTCATATTCTTTAAATGCTTCACTTAGTATAACAGTCTCACGTTTCATCCAAACTATTGTGAAAGGTCTTCATTCATTCTTCTTCATGGCTGAGTAGTATTCAGTAGTGTACATAGACCACATTTTGTTAATCTATTCAGGGCAGTTGGGTGGATTCCACATTACTGGAATTGTGAATTGTGCTGCAATAAATATTCAAATGTAGGTGTCTTTTTAATAAAATGACATTTTCTTTTGGATAAATACTCAGTGGAAGGATGGCTATATACAATAGTAGGTTGACCTATAGTTCTTTAAGAAATTTCTATACTGTTTTCCGCAGAGGTTATGTACTTTTGCAGTTCCACCAACAGTGTATTGATGTGTGTTTACCTCTGCACAGGCATCTTTTGTTTTTGAATTTTTTAATAAAAGCATTCTAACTGGTGAAAAATTATATCTCATTGTGGGTTTTTTTTATTTGTTTGTTTTTTTGCAGTTTTTGGCTGGGGCTGGGTTTGAACCCACCACTTCCGGCATATGCGGCCAGTGCCCTACTCCTTCAAGCCACAGGCGCTGCCCTCACTGTGTTTTTAATCTGCATTTCACGAATGATTAGGGATGTTGAACATTTTTTCCTATGTTTATTGGTCATTTTTCTATCTTCTTTTGAAAAGCACTTGTTCCTGTCTTTTGCCACTTTTGAATGGGCTCGTTTCTTTTTCTTGTGATTTACTTGAGTTCTTTTTAGATTCTGCTTATTTTCCCTTTTATGAATGAGTAGCTTGAGAATATTTTCTTCCATTCTGCAGGTTGTCTATTTTCTCTATTGATTATTTCCTTAGCTGTTCAGAAGCTTTTTTAATTTAATCAAGACCAATTTATTTATTTCATTATTGCTGTGATTGCCTTGATTTTGTGTAAGCAAAAAGAAAAATTGCAGCAGAACTGGACAGATTACCAATCAGAACATAAATGAAGAATCACTAGTCTTAAATGGGTCTGTAGAACAAGTGGGCCAGGCAGAAAATGATAGAACATTGTACCCCAAACCACTAAACTACTGAATAGACACGCTTTTCATCAGTACATAGAAGATTCCCTAAGACTGATCATATTTTAGATAAAAAAAAAATGGCTTAATTAAAAAAATAGAAATTATGCCACGTATTTTCTCAGACCACAGTAGAATAAAACCACAAATCAACTCCAGAGGGAACACTCAATTCTATACAAAATCATGGAAATTAAACTACCTGCTGCTGAATGATTATTGAGTCCATAATGGAATCAAGATGGAAATCAAAAGGTACCTTGAACTGAACAACAAAGGCATCACAAGCTATTAAAATCTATGGGATTCAGCAAAAGAAGTCCTATGAAGAAAATTAATAGCCATAAACGCCTCCACCAAAAATATAGATCACAAATCAATACCTAATGGAGTGTCTCAAGGAGCTATGGTCTTCATTTTTGTTTTGAAACGTAACAGCTTCTGGAAAACATAAGTCTTTAAACTTTTTGTTTTCTTTTTCTGGTAAGGCCAAAAAGCTTGTTTATTTACTTATTTATATATTCATTCATTCATTCTTTTTTTGCCAATTTATGAGGCACTCTAAACCATTTCTCCATAAATTGTTAGGTCTTCCAAGTTTGTCTGTGGTGAACAGGCACAAATTCTGGCCCAATTTGCATTGAAAACACTTTTCTTTCTCATCTTTCCAAGTGATTCTTTTCTTATTCTTGGATAGTTTCTTCATGTACATTAACTCATCAGTTCTAAACTGAATATTCAAGGCAATTTCTCAGCAGATCTCCAGAATAGTCATTCCATACAGCTGTTTCCCTCTGTAAGCTAGCCCTCAAATTCCAAGGGGGGATTAGATCCATTTCCCCCCCTCAAGATGACTTGCCTGTGACTGGGCTCCTTCTCCCTCCACTCAGACAGGAATCTCTCCAGACATGGAGCTTGGTCAGTCTTCAGTGTGTGTCTGTATTTGTCACTCAGAGAACGTGCTCTGTAACTGCCTGATGACCAACATCTTCGGTGCTATTGTTTCCTATTTTTTGTCTTCTTTTTCATTGTTTGAAATGGGAGATAAATACTAGTCCTTTTATTCCATCTTAACTGGAGGCAAATTAAATAAGCTTTCAAGTGATAAAAATAAATATGTATATTTTTACAAAGTAGTCATATAACATGATGTCCATTTTATTTAAATTGTGTTTGTATGTTTCTGGGCATGAATCATTCTAAGTTAACTGTGTTATTAATCGGTGGACACTGGGTGATGCCTACTTCTTTGTTTTCTTTGAAGTTTAGAACTTTCTACAATGGATGCATACTATTTTTGTGATGAATAAATAATAGCCATGCGATGTTTTGCTCAAAATTATGGTTATGAAACTATTTATTCTCTTGTTTGTAGTTTCTGCTGTCAGGGTGTGAATGCCAGATTTAAAAGAATGAAGAGTTCTAAAATCAGAGAGTTACTTACTTAGGCAGTAAGTTTTTAAATAATAGAGCTGCCAGCTCGTTAGAAACACTGCTGGACAGGTAGGTTTGCGATAAGTAAATTGATCAATTAACCTCTACATATCATCATTTGTTTTCTTGATTCATTGTTGCAGAATGATGTTTAAATATCCATGTACTTATTAAAATGTGACTGATGTGGTTAGCAAGCTAAAAATCAATCCAAATAAACAATAGCAGGAAGGATGATCTTCTTATTTGCTGATAATTAATATAAATGATGCACATCAGCTTCCTAATTATTTTATTATTGTTTTTATTTTTATTGTTATTTACTGTGTCTAAAAATTGAACATGTAGTTTATAGTTTTTATGATATGAAATGGTCAGCGTGATCTGCCTTCACAATGATTACCAATCGATTCAATCTATTGGAGCATATGGCCATTAATTCTCATTACTGAAATCTTCTCGGGAAAGATATTCATCTTTTCTCCTGTAGTTTATCAACAGAGGCTCAGGAATATAATTTTGTTAGTATAAAAATCCCTTGTGGTATCAATGCCTTTTTGTCTGTTTTCTCTCTATGTGATTTTTGTTTCATTCAATCATATATTCATTTTTAAAAATGTTATTTTTTAAATCAGTCTATAACCATTATGATTTTGTCCTAAAAAAGAGAAAAATACTAGATCATTAAAAAATAAATTGTAGCACAAAATCATTTCTTTTCAAACTAGTATGGGACAGTATATGTCACTTTCATTAATAAGCAATCCATATTTGCACACAATGGGCTAGGGATTGGGCAATTCTGAAAAACAATTGATTTGTGCTATGAAAATTTGTGGTTAAAGTTTTCTTTACTTATGTTTCCAAATTTTGATTTTGCTTTATTCTAAGTATGTGTACCTGATAAAATGGGATGTTCAGTCTCACCTTAGGAAGAATTGCAAACTCAGTCACAGATTTTCTTTCTGAGGCTGTTATGTGCAACACACACACAGTAGAAATTTAAGTACATCTAAGGAGAAAGTCACGACAATTCTCTTGACAAATAAGGTTGTCGTTTAGGGCAGCATTCCCTAGACAATTGTCTTATTCTCTATTTTCTGTTTTATTTCTAACCATCCTATTATTACTGTAAGAGTCTTGTGGAGAAGCATGTGTACATGCTGCATTTCATACAATTTTGTTGATATGGGTTTATACACATGTGCAACTTTGTAAAGCCTGTCAAGTGATTCTTAAATTGTGCATGAAAGAGGAATAATCTTGAATTTAATTTTAATTCTTGCCTTGTCATCAGCAATGGCAAATTTAATGTTTAGATCTACAATCAAACATGTAATGACATTATGTTGTATTAAAAAAAATACTGAACAAGAAAGCTTAAGTTACCAGAAAAAGAAGTGTTAATAAACTAAAACCCTTAAATGTCTATCGTTATGCTAATTCTTATTTCCCATTTCAGAGTTATATGTACTTGGGCATGCAAAGCTTATACATGCAAAATATTTCAAACCCCACAAATACACAAAAAAAGGCCTACGTTATCAAATTAAAGATTATAAATGAGAGTAGTTCCTGCAAGGAATAATTCTTACCTTGAATCATGCATGAAATAAAAATCAATGAAATGGTGTGAGACAACCCTGCAGTCTTTTTTTTTAATGGATTGTGTCTTAATAAATAGCATAGTCATTAAAAACTTTCATCCAAATGTATTATCTGAACTTTCACCCTGGCACTTTATTCTGATTAGAAAATTTCACTTTACTAAAGCATGAGATATGAATGTAAACAGAATGGAATACCAAAATATTAGTTATTTTCTATATACTAGTACTTTTGTAACTCTGCTTTAAAACATTTGAATATTTAGGAAATGTTTTCAAAGCTTTGAATTTTCTTCAAATATATTTCTAGACTTAGACATTGTCTAACTTTACATAGATGTAAATAACAAGTATAGAACAATTTACATAATAAAAATATTACATAATATCATCAAACATGTAAGCATAAATAATGAAATAATATTATGTACATATAAATGTTTTCCCTAATGATTTTTTTCCTTTTAGAAACTAAATAGTAACCCCATTCTTTATTTTAAAAATATATAAATGATTTCATTATTTAGGGCACTATTTGGCTCATTACTTAGTTTCCGAGAGTGATAATCTCTGATTAAGGGATCGTAAGAGAAAACTCAGCCTCTATGATGCTGGCTTCCAATCCATTACATATATTTCTAAAATAAGGAAATGCACAGAGGTGGGTTTACACTTATAGTAAAGGAATTTCTATCCTTCTCTTTTTTTGGTAAGAGCTTGAGAAGGACTGGTGAAATATTTTATACTGAAATATTTTAGCAATTTACTACAGCTCATATTAGCAATAAAGGGATTGTCTTAGAAAGTGGAAAATAAATCAAAGGGATTTTTCAAATCTAAATTTTTAATATTTCTCAATATCTAGATCTTAATGTGTTTTTTATCAATAATGATTAGGTCAGTTTTCTAGTAAAAATAATTTTTACATCTAAGAAAACGTGACTATAGGAAAACATGTTTTTTTTGTTTTTGTTTTTTTTTTCTAATCACATCACCTCCCTTTATGTTGCCTGTCAAACAATCCAAACTTATTAGATAAATATTCAAAACTGTATTACTGATTTGTCTTAAACTATGGTTTGGTTCCATCTCCCCTCAGGCTCCCACTTAGGTCTCAACTTCAGCTGTCCTCTGCTTCTAATTCTCATCTTGCTCTTTCAAACAATAGGCGAGTATATCTGTTTAGGCTGGTGGGTCTAAACTAGTGGTGAGTTTTTCCCCTTTCCAGGGGACATTTGGCAAATTTTTTTTAACAAGTAAACAGTTTATTAAGAATTAAACAAAAGTACATTGGATACTTTTTCTTCCATTCTTGAGATACTTTGCTAAGAAGAATATGTTCCAGCTCCATCCATGTAAACACAAAAGAGGTAAAGTCTCCATCTTTCTTTAAGGCTGCATAGTATTCCATGGTATACATGTA
>CAUYON010084965.1:0-16893 GCA_963573935.1 Arctocebus calabarensis
AGTAGCTGGGACTACAGGCGCCCGCCACAACGCCCGGCCATTTTTTGGTTGCAGCCGTCATTGTTGTTTGGCGGGTCCTGGGGCTGGATTTGAACCCGCCAGCTCAGGTGTACGTGGCTGGCGCCTTAGCCCGTTGAGCCACAGACGCCAAGCCCCTCACCCCTTTTTTATACCAAGAGGGTACAAGAGCAAAGACTATAGTAGTTGGCAAATTAAAATCAGTTCGAACTACTCAGTTTATCCGTTTTCTTTGGGGGGAAATGGGAAAGAACATAAAGCCAGTGTAGGAGAGCTGGAAGCCTGGGAAGCCAAAGGGAAAACACACTTCCTGTCTGTGGTTAGTCTTGTCTTCTCTCCCAGAGACGTGACAAAATAAAGCTTAGCCCTCAGCTAAGCCCCACAAGGCTCTTGTGAAATATAGGATCCCACAGAGACACCTTTACACACCCTTACACATCCGTTCCACCTCTAAGGTCACAGAAATTGCAAGTAGCCATGGGGGGGACTCTTGGCCTCTATTTACCCAGGGGTGGTGCGGTACCTCAAGAAAGGAGAGTGGGGGCCCTCAGAAGACTTAACAAGTCAGTCTCTCCCTGACCAGCTAGCTGGTGGCCTGGGGGAGGGAGGATATACCCAGCTGATGTTTTCCCACAATTAGCACCCAGAAAACTGGCCCCTAGAGGGAAAATTTAAGGGCATTTTACAGTCCCATGTTTTATTGCTGATGGGCTCTTTAACAT
The DNA here is from genome assembly GCA_963573935.1 of Arctocebus calabarensis. Lineage (NCBI taxonomy): Eukaryota > Metazoa > Chordata > Mammalia > Primates > Lorisidae > Arctocebus > Arctocebus calabarensis. The sequence continues at coordinate 741 of CAUYON010084965.1, forward strand.
GGGTTTCTTCAGAGGCACTGCTACAAAAAGATTGTTGTTCCTCCCCTGAGACATTGGCACTCTCTCTTAGAGCTGCTGATTTATGACTCCAACCTGAACTTGGCGTGGCAGGCCTCCAGGCCCACCACCCTGCCTGCTCCCCAGCTCCTCTTTGCCCACCTGATTGGCAGGGGGCAGTGGCTCAGAGAGATGGGTTGCTAAGCAGCCTCGCCTGGATGCTGTGCCCTTCCAGGTTGAATGAATAGCTCCAGTGTTCAGAAGAATGGGGATTTGGGGCTGTCACTGAATCAGGAGGGACTTTTTGGGGAAGGGGACTAAGGCACTATTAGTCTGGTCTCGGTGTGGAGCCGTGCCATGGGAGGGAACTGGGTAGCATTTCTGTGTGTAAGTGGGGCCCATGGAGCTGTGCATGGACCTTCACGCGAAGGTCTTTTTGCAGAATTCTTACTGTCATAGCTCCTTCCTCGCAGACCAAAAGAAAAGGAAATGAGATCCAGTAACTTTCTGTGAACTCAGATCTGCTGTTTTGAGTATTAGTATGTCGTGGCACTTGAGATAACTGACCTAGCTGGGATTGAGGGGCCAGAAACAGGAAAAACAGACAAGTTCTTACCATTTTATGCTTGGAACAACAATGGCAAGGGAAGAATTGTGACCTGGGGCTTGGCCCATCACCTTCTCGTGTTGATTGGTTTAGATGAAGCGTTTACTTTGGAGCCGTGAAATCCAGAATGTTGCTGATAAGAAGCCTTTGCTCTCAGATTTCTGCAGAGCATGTGGACATTGCTGTTGTGAGGCAGAAAGCTTTCTTTGGAGAGGACATAAAAGCCTGTGTAAAGAGAGGCAGAGAGAGGCTGCCTCAAGCCTGGAGCTTTCTGAGCTTTGTTCAGTCAGTTAGTCCCGGGGTTTTGTGAGCAGCCAGTGCTTTTATCTTCATGATAAAGTCTCCATTTTCTGTTCAAGCCAAAGAAAAGTCTCTTGGGGGCAGCTAATGTGTGTTTTTGTCTCAGGAGTCTGATGTTACAAAGCAGTCATGTCTTGCTTCCTCAGTTCCAGCAGGAGAGGCGGTGGTGCTTGGGGGCAGCTGGCCCCAGTCTTGACCTCCATGCTGTGCTCAGCTTCTTGAGACCTAAGGGAGAACAGTGGGCAGGTACAGCTCGTCCAGATGGTATTTGCTGTCCTCGGTGTTCATAGTGGTTGGCACTGCTGGAAGGAGGGAGGAAAAACTGGGGAGTAGGGGGGCACTGAGGGACCAGAAGGCACCTCCATGGCATTGGTATCTCATTAGCGTTCCCAATAGTGCTTTTACTTTTTCTCCTTCCTTCAAAATCCTGACTGGTCTCCATGAAGAGAATAACAATGTCCCAGGAGCCCTGGCCTTACCTCCTTGCATTTCTGCTTCTCTCTTGCAGGAGAATACAGAAGTCGAAAAGCGAGACCCCCAGGAATTAGTTGGTAAGTACTCAAGGGAGCTTTGCCCTGTGGGGCTGACCTGCCATCCCCTAGGGCTTTTCTCTGCTGTGAGAGTTCTTCTCCTGGTCCCTTCATGCTCCCTCTCAGAGGCCTTTGGCATTTCCTAGGATGCCTAGAGAACAATTCTTCTTTGAAAATCGTATTCATGATGCTTTGGTCAGCTGCCAATGTTGTGGAGAGGAACTTGGGCCCCTTAAGCTAAGAGCGCATCTTGGTCTTTGCCCTAGGCTGCCTCTGCCTTTGTGCCCCTCCTCCCCTCTCTGGCATGTTCATGTTGCTCAGGGAGTCATCATATGGCTTCTGTTGGCACTTTGCTCTGTCCCCAGGCAGGACCAAACCCCATAGGCTGGAGTCTGGGGCCCTTTATGACTTGAGAGGAGCAGGGAGATTGTATTTCTGGAAAACACACATCATCTAAGTCCTCTGCTAATCTTTTTATTTTTATTTTTTATTGTTTTCTTTTTGCTAATCTTTTTAGAAAGCCCCTCAGCTCTTTTAGTTTGGCCATGAACTTAGTAACAGTTCCCAAAGCCCAATCCAAGGGAAGTTCCTGGCGTCTAAACCTAGACCTCACAGTGGGGTTGACCCGCTTTTTTCCTTTTTTTTGAGACAGAGCCTCAAGCTCTTGCCCTGGGTAGAGTGCCATGGTATCACCTCCAACTCCTGGGCTCAAGCGAGTCTCCTGCCTCGCCTCCCAAGTAGCTGGGACTACAGGCGCCCGCCACAACACCCGGCTATCTTTTGGTTGCAGCCGTCATTGTTGTTTGGCAGGCCCAGGCTGGATTCGAACCCGCCAGCTTAGGTGTGTGTGGCTGGTGCCCTAGCTGCTTGCTTGAGCCATAGGCGCCAAGCCTCCCTTTTTTTTTGAGACAAAGTCTCACTTAGTTGCCCTCAGTAGACTGCCGTGATGCTATAGCTCACAGCAACCTCAAACTCTTAGGCTCAAGTGATTCTCTTGCCTCAGCTTCCCAAGTAGGTGGGACTACAGGCACCTGCCGCAATGCCTGGCTATTTTTAGAGATGGGGTCTCACTCTTGCTCAGGCTGGTCTCAAACCCATGAGCTCAGGCAATCCACCCGCCTAGGCCTTCCAGAGTGTTGGGATTACAGGCATGAGCCACTACGCCCGACTTGGGGTTGATCCTCCTTTCTCTGTGGTGGCCATTACCAGCTCTCTCTCTGCCTGCTCTCACCCTCAAAAGGGTCACTGCTCCCTGGGGCTGTGCCCCACTAGGCCTATGCTCCTGCATTCTTGTTGCCCTCACCCCAGCTCAGAGCCCAGGGACTCAGCCTGGAAATGCTATTTCAGTAATCAGTCTATCTCACTTGTCCTTTCTCTAATTCAGACCCTTTTGCTGGGAGTGGGAAAGAGATAGAGAGCCTATCCTGTTTTTTGCTAACTACAAGAGCTAGAAATAGTTCATTACCTTTGTCTTTTGAGGAAAGGTTGGATAGGAGCGCGCTGACTGAGCGACCCAGACCCTCAGCAGGACTGTGCCATGGTCCCTGGGTTCTCTGATCAGCAGAGTTTGAGTATTTCAATTCCCATAAACCTATGTTTTTCTTAGAATCTAATGTTTGCTCTTTAGAGTATGGCCCTGTAGGGGGCACACATCTGCTGGGAAGCCCATGGCCTGTTCTGAGTGGGGGTCTACAGAGCCAATAATGGATGGAAGCCTGGGCCTCTTCTCCCATCCCTCACCCCAGCCAGCCCTGCTGTTCACTGCTGAGGAACTTTGAGAGGCTGGGGGTCAGAGCAGATAAGGCAGACTGTCTATAAACCCTGACTCTCGCTAGTGGTATTGGCAAATGATGGAATGTGTGTAGGCATCGGCTGTCTCAGTCCCTGACCTCTTCCACAGCTGGCTTGTCACTTTGTTTCTCTGTGCCACTTTTTACAAATAGCTTTATCAAGGTGTAATTTACATAGAATAAGGTTTGCCAGTTTTAAGTGTGCCATTTGATGAATTTTGACAGTTGCATTAGCCCTCACTGCACTTTTAATAAGGATCACTCCCATCACCCCCAAATGTGTGCCTGTCCACTCCTTTGTAAACAATTTCCTCCTTTGGTCTCAAGCACTCAGCAGCCTTCTGTCCTCACTAGAGTTTTGCCTATTTTAGAATTTCATATAAATCAGGATCTCAACCTCAGCACTGTCAGCACTTTGGGCTGGTTAAACCTTAGTTGTGGAGGCCTGTCCTGTGCATTATAGGATGTCTAACAGCATTCTGGGCCTCCCCCCAGAGGCACTCTCTCCCTCCCCCCAGATGTGACACTGAAAAACATCTCCAGACATTACCAAATGTCCCCTTGGTGGGGCATAGTCATCCCCAGAATGAGATGCAGATGGAATCATAGGGTTTTTGCTTTGCTTCTTCTGCTTAGCAAAATGCTTTTAAGATTTGTCTGTGTTATTTTCTCTTTTTTGCTAGGTAATATTTCATTGGGTGGGATACTCCACAGTTTGTTTATTCACTCACCCATGGAGGACCGAAATGGATCTTAAAGCTGGAGTTTTGAATACTCTTATCGTTTCTTACTGAATAGTAACTATTTCTCTCCTCTTTTTTTTTTCTTCTTTTTCTTTTTTTATGGGCTGGGGACGGCAGAGTCTCACTCTGTTGCCCAGGCTAGAGTGCTACCTGGCAGCCATGGATACTGTGAACGTTTTAGACGTGGGCACACATGGGGGTAACTCAGGATGACAGCAGGCTCCATGAGTCCTAAGGGTGGCTGCCCTTCTAGAATGTCCCCAGAAGACCCAGGCAGCAGCCACAAGCACAAGCACTACTTCCAGAAAATCTATGGACATTCTGCTTGATACATCAAAACATTTTCCTGGGAAAATGGTTTGAGCCTCTGGTCACTCACAGAAGGAAATGTAGAGCTAGTGTCTTCCACATTTGATTCATTCTAGGATTTAGGAAAGAGAATCACTGAAAGATTGTGCCTGAAATCTGCCTTTGATCTTGCTTTCCTGAATGTGTCCCTTTATTTGCTAGTTATTTCCCAGGAATATTCTTATTTCTGGCCTGGGGCTCAGAATGGGCTCCCCATCCTGCTGTCATACTGTATGTATACCATTTGAGCCCCAGAGTGTGGTTGGGTTGCTATGGCAACAGGATCACACCCTGTTTTTCCAAAAGGCCTTCCTGGCAAATACCAAAGGGCACTCTTTGTCTCTGTTGCTCTCACGCGTAAGCTGTCCAGCCCAAAGAAGAACTTGCCCCACTTGTTTTTGCCCAACTCCTGCCAGGCCTGTTTGCCACTGTTGCTGGTTCTCATAAGATATGAGTACCAGTTCTCCACGGCTAATTCCACTCTCCACTGGCCTCTGCAACCTTCTTGAGCCTCAGGCTGAGAACTTTTTCTATCTCAGGGCTGGGAGAAAGGAGGAAGTCATGATGGGACTTGAACTCCAGCCAGATCTGGATATAACCCTTGCTTGAGGAGTCAGGAGACTACAGAAAAGTGCTGGACAAAGAGAAGCACTTCATCCCATGGTGGAGACTGTTCCTGGGCTGCACTGGCAACTCAGGTTCCAAACAGGACCTCTGATATATGTGTCATCCAGTCTCTGTCCTCTTTCGCTTACCCAAAATGGTGGGTCTGGGATATGTACTTTGAGAAACCACTGATGACAGTGAAAATCAGCACATGCAAGCTCAGCACCTGTACCACAGTGATTATGGTGCTAGCCACATACACTGAGGGTGGAGGTTCAAACCTGGCCTGGGCCAGCTAAACAACTGCAACAACAAAAAAGAAAATAGCCAGGCATTGTGGCAGGCACCTGTAGTCCGAGTTACTTGGGAGGCTGAGGTAAGAGAATCGCTTAAGCCCAAGTTTAAAGTTGCTGTGAGCTGTGACGGCATAGTACTCTGCCGAGGGTGACATAGTGAGACTCTGTCTCAAAAGAAAAGGGGGTTTATAGCCGGGCGTCGTGGTGGGCACCTGTAGTCCCAGCTACTAGGGAGGCTGAGGCAAGAGAATCGCCTAAGCCCAGGAGTTGGAGGTTGCTGTGAGCTGTGTGATGCCACGGCACTCTACCGAGGGCAATAAAGTGAGACTCTGTCTCTACAAAAAAAAAAAAAAAGAAAGAAAAGAAAAGGGGGTTTGAATCCAGCCCTAGCCAAAGTGCAACAAAAAAAAATAACCAAGCATCGGGCGGCTCCTGTGGCTCAGCGAGTAGGGTGCCAGCCCCATATACTTGAAGGTGGCGGGTTCAAGCCCAGCCTCGGCCGAACTGCAAAAACAAAAAAATAGCCGGACGCTGTGGCGGGCGCCTGTGGTCCCAGCTACTCGGGAGACTGAGGCAAGAGAATCGCTTGAGCCCAAGAGCTGGAGATTGCCAAGAGCTGGAGGTTGCTGTGAGCAGTGTGACGCCACGGCACTCTACCAAGGGTGATAAAGTGAGACTCTGTCTCTACAAAAAAAATAAATAAATAAATAACCAAGCATTGTGACAGGCATCTATAGTCCCAGCTACGCGGGAGGTTGAGACAAGAGAATCCCCTAAGCCCAAGAGCAGGAGGTTGCTATGAGCTGTGACAACACAGCACTCTGCCAAGTGTGACAAAGTGACTCTGTCTCTACAAAAAAATTAAATAAGTAAAAAAAAAAAAAAAAGAAAGAAAAGAAAAGAAAATCAGCCCATACAATCATGTTTTAAAACTGCCTTGGGTGCAGTCCCTAGCCTCAGAATATATCTGCATTGTGCACAGACTTCTGCCACAGCAGCTAAACTGGTAAAGTCTAGAGGACTTGTCCCCAGCTCTCCTAAGCACCGTGTACTTTGCAGTGAGAAACTCCAATGAGATCAAAGCACCTTATCTGCTAAGCACACATTAACACATCCTCAAGGGAAGACCCAGGCAGCCACTCAGGCCCCAGGGGAGCTGTTGTAAGTACTGGTTTAGCCTGGCACACAGTAGGAACCCATTAAGTACTTTCTGAATGTTGCTGGTGCTGGCTTGTCTTTTCTCTCTCTCCATCCTGCCCCACCCTGCTCTGCTTGCTGTTAGCTCATTGTATGGTCCTTTTCATGAGAGAATGTTTTAAAGAGCACAGGCAGAATCTTAACAACAAATAGCACATTGTCTGAATGATCCAAAGCAGGACTCTGCAGTGCCAGGGTGGGCAGAGCTTCAGGGAAGGGGTAGCGAGAACAAGACTTGGGTGGGCAGTGGCGAATCTCAAATCTCTCAGGGGAATTGTCTTTTCACATCAGAATTAGGCCTTTTGTTCTCAAGAATGAAGTGGGCATGGCTTGGCGCAGTAGCTCAGTGAATAGGGCACTGGCCACATACACCGAGGCTGGCAGATTCGAGGCCAGCCCAGGCCTGCTTAAACAAAAATGACAATTGCAACCAAAAAATACCCGGGCATTGTGGTGGGCGCCTGTAATCCCAGCTACTTGGGAGGCTGAGGTAAGAGAATCGTTTAAGCCCAAGAGTTTGAGGGTGTTGTGAGCTGTGATGCCACTGCACTCCACCAAGAGTGACATAGTAATACTATGTTTAAAAAAAAAAAAAAAAAAGGTGGTGCCTGTGGCTCAAAGAGTAGGGTGCCAGCCCCATATACTGGAGGTGATGGGTTCAAGCCGGCCCTGGCCAAAACCTGACAGAACCTCAAGCTGTCACCCTGGAGAGAGTGCCATGGCATCACAGCTCATAACAACCTCCAATTCCTGGGCTCAAGCAAGTCTCCTGCCTCTGCCTCCCAAGTAGCTGGGACTACAGGCGCCTACCACAAAGCCCAGCCATTTTTTGGTTGCAGCTGTCATTGGCGAGCCCGGGCAGGATTCCAACCCTCCAGCTCCGGTGTACGTGGTTGGTGACTTAGCCCATTGAGCCACAGGCACCGAGCCAAAAAAGTCATGGGGTTTTTTTTGTTTTGTTTTGTCTTTTTGTAGAAACAGAGTCTCACTCTATCGCCCTCGGTGGAGTGCTGTGGCATCACAGCTCACAGCAACCTCCAGCTCTAGGGCTTAGGTGATTCTCTTGCCACAACGCCCAGCTATTTTTCTGTTTTGCAGTTAGGCCAGGGCGGGTTTGAACCCGCCACCTTCGGTATATGGGGCCGGTGCCCTACTTGATGAGCCACAGGTGTCACCCAAAAGTCATGTTTTTTAAGTATCATTTATGCACGAGGCAGTTTTGGACCTTGTGGTTTGGAACCCCAAACCTTAGAACCCCTGGACTCTTTCTCCTATAGCCTAGGCAGGTCCGCCTGAGATAAGAAGTGCGGCACTGGCTCAGTGCCTGTAGCTCAGCAGCTAGGACACCAGCCACATACACCAGAGCTGGCAGGTTTAAACCCAGCCTGGGCCTGCCAAACAGCAATGACAACTACAACCAAAAACTAGCTGGGTGTTGTGGCAGATGCCTGTAGTCCCAGCTACTTGGGAGGCTGAGGCAAGAGAATCCTCTTAAGCCCAAGAGTTTGAGGTTGCTGTGAGCTGTGACACCACAGCACTCTACCGAGGGCAACATGGTAAGACCCTGTCTCAGAAAAAAACAAAAGAAGAAGAAAGGTGGCACTGAGTACTTCTGAGTTCCAGAGTCTTAGAGCTGGTCACATCTTTTTTTTTTTTTTGAGACAGAGCCTCAAGCTGTCACCCTGGATACAGTGCTATGGCATCACAGCTCACAGCAACCTCCAATTCCTGGGCTCAAGCGAGGCTCCTGCCTCCACCTCCCAAGTAGCTGGGACTACAGGCTCCCGCCACAACGCCCGGCCATTTTTTGGTTGCAGCCGTCATTGTTGTTTGGCGGGTCCGGGCTGGATTCGAACCTGCCAGCTCAGGTGTACATGGCTGGCGCCTTAGCCTGTTGAGCCACAGGTGCCAAGCCAGAGCTGGTCACATCTTAAGCTGATTGCACACATCTCTTCCTGACCTTGGGTCCAGGGAGTTAACACTGATACTTAAAATTGTCCACAGTGCGAGAATTTACACCATGGGAACTGGCATATGCTATAATCACGGCTCCTTCTCTTCCCACAACCCCACCTCCATTGGGTTAGTAAACATTCTCCAGCACATTGCAGCACATTTCCTTAAATGTCAACACTCTGACTTGGCAGTATGTGTTCTTTACATTCATACCCTCTACCTGAACTCTTCCCTCAAGTTAGTACATGGCTGATTCTGTCTAGTTTTTTGATCTCAACTGAGATGACACCTCTCAAAATGCTCCTAAACACCTTGTTACTGTTTCATAGCATGTTTTCCCCCTCCCCCCCGGAAAACTTCATGTGTGCTTATTTTTTTGTTTGTTTATTTTGGCAGTTTTTGGCTGGGGCCAGGTTTGAACCCGCTACTTCCCGTATATGGGGCCGGCACCCTACTCCTTGAGCCACAGGCACCGCCCTGATTGTTTTTTTATTGTTCATGTCTATCCCCTGTCCCAACCCCTCACCGACAGAATTTTTCCCTCTGTTCTCTCAACAGCCTCCTTTTCTGAAAGAGTCCGGAACATGTCACCTGATGAAATCAAGATCCCACCAGAACCCCCTGGCAGGTGTTCAAATCACTTACAAGTAAGCCCAGGGCTCGGCAGTTGAGACCCAGGCAGGTTAGGTAGCTGGGGCTAGGTGTTTGCTTTGGTCTTAACCCTTAGGAGGCCATGGCAGGGAGAGGATCCAAGACTTCTATAAAGAAACTGCTGGTTAGGGAGGAGCCCACCACCTGCTTACCTCCATTACCCTGATCTTGGGAATTGGTTCGTCTACCCACTGCTACATCCACATATCCCGTCTTCTGCTCCAGAGGCCTCCAGCGTACTCTCAGTGAGGTCTCAAACTTTTTTTTCTTGTTTTTTCTTTTTTTTTTTTTGAGATAGTCTTACTTTGTCGCCCTGGGGAAAGTACTATGGCATCATAGCTTACAGCAACCTCAAACTTTTGGGCTGGAGAGATTCTCTTGCCTCAGCCTGACTATTTTTAGAGGCAAGGTTTTGCCCTGGCTAAGGTTGGTCTCAAACTCTTGAGCTCAGGCTCAATCTACCTGCCCTGGCCTCCCAGAGTGCTGGGATTACATGCGTGAGACAATGGGAACTTCTCAGAATTTTGCTAAGGAACTGAGGGACTTTCTTTTTTTTTTTTTTCTTTTTGAGACAGAGCCTCAAGCTGTCGCCCTGGGTAGAGTGTCGTGGCTTCACAGCTCACAGCAACCTCCACCTCCTGGGCTCAAGTGAGTCTCCTGCCTCTGCCTCCCAAGTAGCTGGGACTACAGGTGCCCGCCACAACTCCCGGCTATTTTTGTTTGGGTTGCAGCTGTCATTGTTGGTTGGCAGGTCCAGGCTGGATTCAAACCCGCCAGCTCAGGTTTACATGGCTGGTGCCTTAGCCCGCTGAGCCACAGGCGCCGAGCCATGGAACTGAGGGACTTTCTGAGTGTAAAATAAACAAATTACAGAAGTGCAAAAACATAAGCATTTATATGTATAAAATTCCTATCCTAATATTCCTAAAATCCCAATTCAGTAACTTCTTGCCTAACAAAATCCAACAGACCTGACCTGGGGTTTTGAAATCCCAGGTATTTGGAGGTTTTAATGAAGTTACTCCCTTGGGGGACAGCTGGGATTTCAGCCTCTGTGGCACCCTTGTCTACCCTGCTCTGTTTTTGATTCTAGAGCTCTCATTGGTTGCCTCTGGCTACACAGCAGGCCCATGGCACCACCCTAACGGATGGATGACTAATGGGACCTGGGGCTGAGGAATGCAGCAGGCTGGGGGAGGGCCAGAATCAGGACTGGGGACACAGCAGATTCTCTTTCTTTCCCGGAAGTCTCCTCCTTTCGCTGAGTAGTCTAGCTGCCACCACCCTCCAGGATCACATCACCCTTCTCGCCAGATAACAAGCTCCAGCCTGTAAGAAGAACTCCAGCAATCTGTCAGGCAGAGACAACCAACCGCTCAACCTTTGAATTCAGAATATTCTTTCTCCTTTTTAGATCATACTAATGGGGCTCAGCCCCTGTGGCTCAGCAGGCTAAGGTGCCAGCCACTACACCTGAGCTGGCGGGTTCGAATCCAGCCTAGGCCCGGCAAACAGCAATGACGGCTGCAACCAAAAAATGGCCGGGCGTTGTGGTGGGCACCTGTAGTCCCAGCTACTTGGGAGGCAGAGGCAGGAGACTCACTTGAGCCCAGGAATTGGAGGTTGCTATGAGCTGTGATGCCACAGCACTCTACCCAGGGTGAGAGCTTGACGCTCTGTCTCAAAAAAAAAAAAAAAAGAAAGGAAAGAAAAGATCAATAAAACTGACAAATCTCTAGGCTGAGCGAGGTAGCTCATGCCTGTAACCCTAACATCCTGACAGGCTAAGGTGTCTGGATTCTTGAGCTTGGGAGTTGAAGACCAGTCTGAGCGAGAACGAGACCCCACTTCTAAAAATAGCTGGACATTCTGATGGGTGCCAGTAGTCCCAGCTACTTGAGAGGCTGGAGCAAGAGGATCACTTGAGCCCAGGAGTTTTAGGTTGTGAGTTATGATGCCACAGCACTCTACTGAGGCTGGGAAAGTGAGACTCTGTCTCAAAAAAAAAAAAAAAAGATCATACTAATGGTAGAAGCCATGATATTTACATTTTAGTTCACCTGAGGTGGCAGAACTGATCTAATGGCCCAGGAGACACAGCCAAGTTGTCTGAAAGATATGGGTTTGCCTCAAGTTGCCAAGCTTCCTGTAAAGCCTCTCTCCAGTACCTTTGAAGAAAGAACATTGAAGAAAGCAGTTTGTCATTCCTGGCTTCTCTCTTTCCTTATAATTGCTCTACAGACCTCTCTCTGCAATTGAGTGCTATGTCCAGCCCATCTCAGTAGAAAGATTTGGGCTTCTGACATGGAGAGTGGATCACCTCTCCTGATATTTCCTAAAGGGGGTCACGTGGAACCTCCAGCCTTGCTCACCTCTTCTTAGAGGTGAAGTGTCCCAAATGTTTTTCATTCTGGAGAATCTGGAAATTTAATCACCACTGAGGGGAGAGTTGCAGCAGGATCTTGCACTGGTGGGTCCCCACCTTCCTGGGTAAAACTGCTCTTCTCAGAAGTGGCTTCATTTGGAAACTTGGGTGCTTTAGGCCTCTTCTTTAGTTTGGCAATGGCAACACTGATGCCATTTACTTTGGGCCTCATCTCTGTGGGCTGGGCAGGACTCCCTTCCTGAGGACGTCTGTGGCTTTGGCCGCAGTAGGTAAGCCTGGGTCCCTGCCAGGTGGTTCTCCAGTTTCCCAGTGAAGATCCGAGCAGCAACCTATGGGAGAGTTTTAATGAGAATGAGCTCTTGACCCTTGATGGACTTCCAACAAATGACATTCTAGGAAATCTGAGAGACCAAACCCACAAAACTCTACTCCAGCCTTCCTCTAAAAGGATGTAGCCCTGGGCGGTGCTTGTGGCTCAGAGGAGTAGGGAGCTGGCCCCATATGCAGGAGGCGTCAGGTTCAAACCTAGCCCCAGCCAAAAACTGCAAAAAAAAAAAGGGGGGGGGGGACGTAGCCCTTCCCACGTCTCTATGACTCACAGATCTGAGAACTTAGCCCATGTTAATAGAAAACCAACTTCAGTCCCTGTACATCAACTGTAATGCATCGAGCTGTTTGTCAGGTGATCCAGGAGCTGATAAGCCAGGTGGGAGGTTGTTTGTCATCTGCCCCATGGCTTCTCTGCCTTGTCCTTTTCACTACTCACTGGACTAACCATCCAAAGGGATGGAATCAACAGCGAAACAGCAGGAATCAACAGTGAAAACAGACTCAGTTTATCTTGCTTGTACACAACTCTGAACAAAAGCTAGTTGAGAATTCAGCTGGAGGTGGGCTTCATATGGCTCTGGGGCCTCACCTTCATGCTCCATACAACTCTCATGACCACAGACTGGGACAGTGATCGGGTCTGTCATATATATACTCTTTTCCTCTTCCATAGGACAAGATCCAGAAGCTTTATGAGCGAAAGATAAAAGAGGGAATGGATATGAACTACATTATCCAAAGGAAGAAAGAATTTCGAAACCCCAGGTGAGTTTGTCATGAGCTCATAGAGTCAGTTGAATTGTTATTCATGTTGGACCAGGTACCCCCAGGGAGGTGGTGAGAAGAGGCCCAGCTCAGATACCACTCAAGCCCGAGTGAGCCATCGCCTAGACTTGTCATTATACTAAGTCCCTACTAAACACAGCAAGATGTGTTAACCCAGCCAGAAGTTTGCTTTTTTTGTTTGTTTTTTTTTTGAGACAGAGCCTCAAGCTGTCACCCTGGGTAGAGTGCCGTAGCATCATAGCTCACAGCAACCTCCAATTCCTGAGCTCAAGCGAGTCTCCTGCCTCCGCCTCCCAAGTAGCTGGGACTACAGGCACCGCCACAACGCCAGGCTATTTTTTGGTTCAGAAGTTTGCTATTTAATATCCAGGCTATGTAGAGTGGAAGCTGAGACACCTGTACTAGATTTGGAGAATTGGTCCTGCTCTCTGCCAAAGCTCATACCCTGTCAAGGCCTCAATTTCCTCATCTATACAATGGGGGAATCAGACTACACAATCACTTTAGGTTCTCCTTCCAGCTCTAAAAAGTTGCTTTTTCCATACTGATGCGAGGTTGAGGACCAGACCTGTGTCTGGGTCTTACTCTGCCTACTGTTCAATCTGGTGACACTTACCTAGGAAAGAGGGTGGCATGTGACAATAAAGACCTACCTTGCCCAGCCTACCACACTCAGCCATACAGACTAAAGGTCAGAGACATCCAGATAAGATGCAAAAGGCAGCCATCATCTTGACCCCCTTTTCAGGGCCCTAGCTAGCAATTGAATCTGCCTAGGAGGGTTGGGCCTCCCATCAGGAAGCCTCCTTAGAACAAGTGAGCTGGGTGGAAAGGTTTATGAAAGGTGGTCCTGGTACCAGGTAGGGACAGGGAGTAATGCCTGCTCAATACCTATGCTGTTCCACTTTCAGCATCTATGAGAAACTGATCCAGTTCTGTGCCATTGATGAGCTCGGCACCAACTATCCAAAGGTATGTACTGCCTACAGAGACTAGAAGGTGACGGGGTCCCCAGCATGCCAGTCTTACTCTATGAGGTTTAACCCAGAAGCCACAGAAAGACCGGTGTAGCTGCACAGATGGTTGTAAAACACAGTGCCCATCTCTTTTGTTTGAGTCCCTTCTATTCTGAAATAGTATAGCAACGAAATTCCAGTGACAGGCCGGGCGCAGTGGCCTGTAATCTTAGCACTCCGAGAGGCTAAAGAGAGTAGACAGCCAGGCTCAGGAGTTCAAGACTAGCCTGAGCAAGAGCAAGACTCCATCTCTCCTAAAAATGAAAAAAATAGCTGGGCTTTGTGGTAGGCACCTATAGTCACAGTTACTTAGGAGGCTGAGACCAGAGAATTGCTCAAGCCCAAGAGTTTGAGGTTGCTGTAAGCTATGTCGCCATGGCATTCTACCCAGGGTAACAGAGTGAGACTCTGTCTCAAAAAAAAAAAATTATTCCAGTGACAGACCTAGTCCCTGGCCCCTAACTGGTTGGGCTCCCTGCTTCTGCAGACCAGCCTGGCACTGCTAGACAAGTACTTTATTGCTCTCTTGTTCTTAATAGCTTGCTAGAGACTACAGATGACAGCTTGAGCCCCTGTGCTATCAGGAGTGAGGGAACATGAGAAGACTAGGATGAGACACTTGGGTTTCAAAGTCATTTGTCATCTGATTGTCCCCACTGACTACAGCTTTTTAACTTCCTTTTTCAGGATATGTTTGATCCCCATGGCTGGTCTGAGGACTCCTACTATGAGGCATTAGGTATCCTCCCACCTACGCACCCATCCATCCATGTTCCCATCTAGTCAGTCATTCAGGTGACACATATTTCAGGGTGTCCTACGTGTCAGGCCATGTCTAAGGGACTGGGTATAGTCATGAAAGTGACAGATGCCATCCCTGACATACAAGGCTTATGACATAGCAAATCTTATGATAAGGTCAGAGTATCATTGAGCTTATGGCAGTGGGAGTTGCCAGGTACAGGGGGACTTCAGCAAGCAGGATCTCCTAACCTGGCCAAAGGGATGGGAAGGCCACACTGGGACTTGCAGAGGTGTGGGCAGAATGCCCCAGGTAGAGGGACCTGTGTTCTGAGGCCAGCAAGAGCACAGCCTATTCCTCAGGGGCCGGTTAGGGAGAACTAGGGGGAATGTCCAAGGGTCTAATCCCTAAGCCATGAGGCCAGAGCCTGCTCTACAGAGATGTTTTATTTGGCCCATACGAGTTTTGTCTTTTTAAAATTTGTATGAGTTGCTAACATTTTACATAAAATCTTAACTCTGGCTTCTCTTGCTCAGTGGGAAGGTAGTCCACACTGCTTTCTTACAAGGCAGCAGTGAGCTAGAGCTGGGGGTAGCTGATTATTCAGACAGAGGACTAGCGTCCCTCAGACCCCTGCTCCATGCTAACAAGGGAACAGCACTTCATTTTCACCTAGTGCAAAAGGACAATAAGCCTGTGAGGACCTCCAGTCTGTGGAAAAGAACGCAGGTATCAGAGTAGTGAGGGGAACAGGCTTTCTTGCCCCAGAGCTGCTCCTAAGCTTTTGTGGCAGTTTATTTTGTCTTTGTAGCCAAGGCCCAGAAGATTGAAATGGACAAATTGGAAAAAGCAAAAAAGGAGCGAACCAAAGTAAGTGATGACAGACCTCCTAGCTGGAAAAGGCAGATATGTGCAGTGTGGGATCCTGTCTGCTGCCGTACCCTGGCCCCACTTCATGGCCCAGCGGTGCCCTGCATAGCCTCCTCTGGGCCTCCTGCACTAAACAGGCTGCTAGGCCCCTATGACCTCCTGCTTCTGCTTCATTCTTGGCATCTTATGATTTGCCACATTATGCCCTCCACTCTCCTTCCACTGCAGAACCCTGGTGGCTTTGTCTCTTTGGGGTGGTTCATCAGTGCCCTCCCTGGCCTGACAGGACTGAGATGTTTTCCTTCTGAGAGTGCTGGCCCCCATCTTGCTCCAATCTTATGAGTTTTTTTGGCTTCCAGATCTGACATCAGCAACCTGCCTGGGTGCTACCCTGTAGGTCCCATGTCCAGTGGCTGAGTGACCCCTCATTTTAGGACCCTGAGGGCTACATCTTCCTGAGCAGCATGGTCTAAACCCTTTAGGTAGCATCAATTTGGCTGTGAGACCAAACATTGTCTCTGTATAGTGTGCCTTTGTGACCAGAGTCTCTGAGCTCTGAGCAAGGGAGAGCACCAGGACACCAGCTCCCCCAACTCTGGTTGGGCCTGACCCTCCTTGAGTAGCTATGGCCTCCAGACCACTCTTCTCACCCCAGGCAGAGGGGCTGCGGGGTCTACGTGTGCTGGCAGCTTTCTCACAGGTGTCAGCTTGGTGGGCTAGGAAGGTGGAAGCTGGTGAAAGCAATAATCAGGGTTTCTCATTCTTTTTTTTTTTTTAAGTATTTTTTGAACCCACCACCTCTGGCATATGGGTCCAGTGCCCTACTCCTTTGAGCCACAGGCACTGTCCAGGGTTTCTCATTCTTTTTTTTTTTTGAGACAGAGCCTCAAGCCATCACCCTGAATAGAGTGCTGTGGCATCACAGCTCACAGCAACCTCCAATTCCTGGGCTCAAGCGAGTCTCCTGCCTCTGCCTCTTAAGTAGCTGGGACTACAGGCGCC
>CAUYON010084968.1:0-20458 GCA_963573935.1 Arctocebus calabarensis
AAAAAAATGGAGACTTTACAGCCTTTGTATTAACCTGGATGGAAGTGGAACACATTATTCTTAGTAAAGCATCTCAAGAATGGAGAAGCATGAATCCCATGTACTCAAGTTTGATATGAGGACAATTAATGAAAATTATTGACACGGTGGGGGTGAAGGAAGGGGATAGCAGAGAAAAGAAGAATGAGGGAGGGGTGGGGAAAGGAAGAGCAGAGAGAGGGAAGGAGTAAGGGGGGTGGCGTCTTGGTGTCTTGGTGTGTGCCACACCTTTTGGGGGCAAAACACGATTGTAAGAGGGTCTTTTCCTAACAAATGCAACAAGTGTAACATGGTTTCTTGTACCCTCAATGAATCCCCAACAATAAAAAAAAAAAAAAAAAAAAGAATTATAATGTTGGGTATGTGAATGAAAAAAAAATTCGCAGATGGCTCTGAGGCCGTTGAGAAATTAGTTTGATGAAAATTTTCTATTTCGCCTTTTCCTCCTTTCCCTCATCTTTTACCATCGTACTAGTGAATTAAAACTATTAGATTTCATTGATTCTAAGGTGCCTTTTCTCCCCTGGAATTTCACTCCTCTGCAATAAGGATGCATTTCCTGGTTAGTGGTATCTTACAATTACTGGACAGATTTTCTTCTTTTCTTTCTTAGAGGCACATGCAATAATGGTGTATCTTATATGTAGCATGGTGACTATGAAATAGGGCTCATCCAGGCTTTGTGCTAAGTCTGTTGCATACATTTTCTCATTTAATCCTCATGATAATCCATTGATTGATTAATCAGTACATTTACTCTTAAACATTTATTGAGCCAATACAGTTAATAACAATGTGTAACATGTTTTGAGCAGGCCAGTACCATGTAAGTCCTTTATGTATATTCTCTCTATTTAGCACTTAAGACAGTGGTTCTCAACCTTCCTAATGCCGCGACCCTTTAAAACAGTTCATCATGTTGTGGTGACCCCCAACCATAAAATTATTTTCTTTGCTACTTCATAACTAATTTTGCTACTGTTATGAATCATAATGTAAATATCTGATATGCAGGAGACCCCCAAAGGGGTCACAACCCACAGGTTGAGAACTGCTGACTTAAGATGATACTAGGAGGCAGTTATTGCAAATATTATGCATTTTATAGGCCAACAAAAGAGGCACACTGGAGTTGAAAAACTTGCCATAGTTAGTTGATAGGAGGCAAAGCTAAATTCAAAACCAGGTTTCTCTTCCTTCAAAGCCTATGCTATTAATCACTACCCTACATTGCCTCAAATTATAATTAACCTTGGTGAAGTACTTTACCAATTACAATGGCTTTCGCAAACATCTAATTTAACCCTAGCCTAATAACCTGGCAATGCAATTTCTTTTATATATTTTGCATTTAAAAATGTAAAACATTGGCTTGGTGCCTGTAGCACAGTGGTTATGGTGCCAGCCACATAAACCAAGACTGGCAGGTTTGAACCTGCCTGGGCCTGCTAAACAACAACTACAACTGCAAGAAGAAGAAGAACAACAACAACAACAACAAAGCCAGGCATTGTGGCGGGTGCCTGTGGTCCCAATTAGGTGGGAGGCTGAGGCAAGAGAATCTCCTGAGCCCAGGAGTTTGAAATTGCTGTGAGCTGTGACGCTACAGCACTCTACTGGGGGTGACATAGTGAGACTCTGTCTTTAAAAAAAAAAAAAAGAGAATGTGAAACATTGTTAACATATATTCTTTAAAATTTGCTTTAAAAGGAATTAGCAAATCAAAGATACAAAGGAAAACTGAAAAGCTGGAGCTATTTCACTTCATTAGTACTGAGAAAAGCTGGATCAGAGTTATCGCTAATTAGTATCCAAAGAACAATTGTCTACTTTATAAGGAAAAGCAAGCTATTGAAACATATGAGCCTTTGCTCTGAAATCTAACTTTGTGGTTCCAAGTAATTAAGGGAAATACCATTCAAACCAGCAGGATTTTTAAAACGGTTGGTAATAATTTGTAGTTGGATCATTGGAGTTGCTAAATATGATAAATGAACTCAGGCCAAAGACTCTTCCACATAACTTTAACTTTACAGGAAATGACTTGAAAATTTACACTATTAATATATTTGGGTTGAATCTACATGTATTGTCTTGTTATTTAAGTGACTTATGACAAACAAAAAAAGACCCCCTGGCCTTCCAAAAGGCCTATATCTGAATGAACAGGGAATTTATACTTAGATTGACATTGCTCCCAAATAATTCTATCCCTTTAAAATTTATTAAATAATCTAGAATTCTCAAAGTCACAGAATATAAAATCATAGGATTTTATAGACAGAAGGAATTCTGAGAGGTTGAATGTTTTACACTTACATAGAGAGAAGCAGCACAATTGATCCTAGATAGCCAACACTATTTCACTTCATTTCTTCTTTTGCTGAATGCCTTCTTTCATTATTAATTTGTTCTTCTCTCATAAGCATATAGGTCCCTGACCTCAGAGGGAGTATGTTTAGTGGTAGGTACCTGATTTGGGCTTGTAGGCTTTGGGAAATTCTATTTTCTGGGACCCCCCACTTCTAATCCCCTTGTGACAATCGGAGTGGTGGATATGATATCACATTTTGATGAAGGACGAGGAATCTTGCCATTTTGAACATTGGGCATCCTTCTCCAACATACCTTATGTTTTCTTCAATAAATGGATTATGCTTGGCCCTGGTAGACTATCTTTTAGTAAAAGGTCTTCAGAGTAAATGAACCACCTACCAACTAGTTAAAGGATTAGAAACTAAGGTGAATAAAATAAGCTTCCCTTTGTTCAGCCCCAGACTCTTTCTTCTTCCTCTCCTTACCCTCTATGGGACAAAAATATACCCACAAAAAACCCTTAGAGTCCAAAAGATAGGCAATGATTCCTTATCTCAATATTTCAGTGGAGTCCATTATAAAATAAATGTCATACTTTAGAGGAAATCCAACATTATTTGCCATGGAATTATGGTACATTTAGGACCAGAATATACTTCTGAGATTATGCATTCTAATTTCCTTATTTTGCAAATGGAAGATTTTGCATTCTAATTTCCTTATTTTACAAATGAAAGACTAGAGTGATTAAATGCCTTCCTCAACAAAATACAGTCTATAAATGGCAAATGAAAGACTTGGACACTGTCTTTTAGTCCATTTGTGGTACTATAAAAAGCTGCCATAGACTAGGTAGTTTACAAGGAAGAAAAATTTATTTCATGCAGTTGTGGAGGTTGGTATCTGGTGAGGACTGCTCTCTCCGTCTAGGATGGCACCTTAAATGCTGCATGCTCTGAAGAGAACAGTGCGTCCTTACACAGAGAAGTGCAAGAGCCAAAAGGGGCCAGACTCCTTCCATGAAGGCCTTTCATGATAAGGGCATCAATATATTCATGAAGGCAGAGCCCTCACGAGCGAATACCTTCCCAAAGGCCGCACATCCCAACACTGTTGCCCTGGGGATTAAATTTCCAACACATAAATTTTGGAGGACTCGTTTAGGCCATAGCACTTGAACTCTTGAATCCCAGCTTGACTTTTTTTCCACAAAAATTCTTTCAGTTAATATTGGAAAATTCTTGCAGTGACAACAACTTCCTGGGAAAAACTTGGGTAAGACTTTTTTCTTGAGAAAACTAAAAAATGATTATGCCTAGGTTGAAAAAGAGATTTCTCTTTAAGACTGTGTTTCAGAAATGACCTTTGAGGGCATTTTCCATATTTCTGATTAGTGGGTGTAACAACCTTTAGCTGAAGAAAAGGGCACCCAAAGAGCAGGATAATAATAGAGGAATTACTCTGACAATTACTATTACAAGTCCACCTTTGAAAATGGATAGAGAAATCAGTGATGGAAAGCATCACAGCTTATGATAAGAACAGAAATGTCAATATCAACCATTGGTACTTCTCCCTCCCCCCAAAGCACCTTTTTTCCTCTATAGTGAATGTTATTAAACCTAGGTAATGATTTTGATATTTGGTCTTTAAGTAATGTGAACCATACCTTTTTCATCTCTGAAATGAAATTTGTATAACCTAACCAGCTTGCTTTATATAATAAATGTAAGTTTAATAGATGATAAGACTGAGTAAACCTCTTTGGTTTTAAGTGAAATGTTTGAGTTCTGTTGAGCCTTCCTCTTATGAGAGTAGCTTTTAGATGCATTTTCTTAGATGACTTAAGTGATGATTCCTGCCCCATAGTTCTATATGAAACATGATGGAGGAAAAAGAGTATCTTACTTGAGATGAGAAAAAGGTTCAAGTGACTTTTCTTTAACCTATTTAGGTTAGGACAATCAAATGAGAGCAATTGCCACATGTACCCAAGAGTATGCCTTCAACAATTTCAAAAATACAGGCTTGACTTGGCTTATATGGACATGGTATGCCTATCATAAGCAGAGGCCATCTTAACATAGTGGAATATTGATTAGATGCGTTAAACCCTTTATTGGAGCAAGTGAAATTTGCTTTAGCTTTCTTTATCTCTCCTAAATATGCAATTAGGATAAAATGTATCTTTTTTCTTAAATGTGCTTTTCTAGATCCCCAAGTTTCTCTTCTTCTGTCCCCCCCCCCCCCGATTTAACAGGTTTGGTTTGTGGTGACATGAAGTGCCAGAAATAAAAAGACCTTTATGCTCTGCCTTCCATCAATTCACACTCTCACTTGGGACTGTGATAGTTTTCTTGCAATCCTTCTTCTCTGTTTTCTCCTTGGACAGAAAAATGGTGGCTCTAATAGTAGTCCAGCCATTAGGGCTATCCCGAGAATAAATGAGTCACCTTATGTTGAGATAATCCTCTGAACAAAAATCTCTGAGAATCTAGATAACATTCTGAGTTTTAATACATAGCCACAGAGTACAAAATCCCTTGCTTTCCTGTGCTAGGCTATCCCTGATGAAATTTTATCCTTCATTCTGTCATTGGCTTAGCTGCAGACTCAGATGAATACCATATCTCAGCTCTATGCCAGGTCATTTCTACCTCTAAAGTACTGACCCATCATCTTTGACATCTTAACCAGACCTCTTAACCAGCTCCCCTTTTCCAATTTAGAATGGGAGTCTACTGAGATGATTTAACACACCATATCAAATAAAAATATTTCCACCTGTATAGTACCTTTTTAGATATAAAAAGTATATGCTTGTTTATTCACAGAAAATTAAATTTTGAGGAATATGCTTTCCCCAAACCTGAAGTCTTCTTTATGAACCAGCTTTTAAGGCATCAGTCCAGCCCTGTCACTTCACTTAAAATATCTGTGTTCCAGTTTTCCTTTCTGGAGAAAGAGCCAGAGATGTTTTAAGATTAATGAAGCCACTACTAGATTCAGATTGTTCCCTGGACAAAAAATAAAAGATAAATAATAAAATATAATAAAATTTAAAAGGCCTGTGACCTTAAAATAACATTTGTTATTCAATGGACTTTGTGTGTTACTGTGCGTGTATTTATGCATATGAATTTTTAGCTCTGTTTCCCTGGATGCCCCTTTATAAAATTTAATTTTTTCATTTTATTTTTCTGCTAATACCCTTTGGCCACATCACAATCCTTGATTTCATGCTAAGGCTTTGAGAAACTGAGAATGAGCTGTGCTGCTTGGTGTAAGTGGGGGCTGTAGTTCAACTTAAGAAGTTCTGAAATTGCCTTAAGCTGTAATCAGAGCAAAGGAGCAAGTGTCAGAGTATTCCTGTCTGTAATGGAAATAACTAGAGAAATGCAAAATATTTTTCTCTAGTCCCTTCTAACCAATTCAGATTCCAAGGAAACTGTCAATTTAATACCAGGATCCCTTTAAGCAGAAGTTTTGAATTAGAATGAATTTAACAGGCTGCAGGCTATTAAATGACTGCTGTCTTTCTAAATGTTTCCTCTTCCCTTTGTTTAAAAAATTAAAAATCGAAATCACATAGTCTAAAATTTCTGATTTTTACCTCCCTAACCCCACTCCTCCAGCTTACTAGAGGAGTGTCTCCATTCTTACTGGAAGAAAGTCTTCATTTTGGTTTCCCTGGAAGTAACTCCTGAGAAAAGGAATTGAATACAAGTAATTTATTTGGGAGGTGATCCCTGGAAACACCAGTCTAGACATGGGGAAGTGAGAAAAAGGAGCCAACAAAGGGTATGTGATGAAGCAGATTACCACTGTGGGTAACTGGGTCTTATTCCCACTGGAGAACTCTGGGAAACTGGCATAGAACACATATATCCCTGCTTTCTACTGGAGGGGTGAGCAAGCTGGTGTTTTTACATAGCAGCTCCAGCAACTGCCATCAGGTTTGGGTGGAGAAATTAGGATGGGAAGGTTATATACAACTTACTAACAATATGTCCTTAATGATATCACTTAACTCTTCTGAATTTCATTTTCTTATATTCAAGGAGGAAACCAGAAATCTTGCTTTATAAGATTATGATAGGAATTTCATGCACTAGGGCATTAAAATGCTTTGTAGGTTACAAAGCTGCTATACAAATGTTATATATTATCAATACAAGTAAAGAATCCATCTTCCACTTCCCTAAGAAGCTCTTAAGTTCTTAGGAAGTTAAGACATAGACATAAATACATATGGAGGTCTGCCCTATTCTTGGCTTAACTTTCTCCAGTTTCCCTTACTTCTCCACTTACCTTATGATCAGCCACAATCTGAAAATATTAAATGGGAAATTTCAGAAACATTTCATAAGATTTAAATTGTGTGCTCTTCTACGTACCATCATGAAAATCTCATTCTGTTCCACCTGGGATCTGAGTGATTCTTTTTTCTAGCATATCTACATTATAGATCCTACATGCCCATTAGTCCCTTTGTAGTCATCATCTCAGTGATTAGATCAAATGTTGCAGTTTGGCAGCACTTACCGTTCAAGGAACACTTACTCCTAATTGTTCTATTTTATTATTGTTAATCTCTTGCTGTGCCTAATTTAGAAATTAAACTTAATCATACATATGTATGTATAGGAAAAAACACAGTCTATATCAGGTTTAGTACTGTCTGAAGTTTCAGGCATCCATTGGGGGGCTAGGAATGTACCCCCATGGATAAACAGGACTGCTATGACTACCAAAGTCAATGCGTGAAGAGGGGAAAGATGGTGGACTAGAAGGAGCCGGCATATTGTTCTCAAGAAGAGGATCAAAAGTTGTAGGTGGACTCCCAACTACCGATGGGCCTTCTTGGGAAGTCTTGTAAAATGCTGAGAAATGATGAGAGATATTCAGAGTGAAGGAGAAGGTGACAGGGTGATTCATTCTGCAAGGCCTGTAGAGGCATCCACACATGGGAAAGGGCAGGAAGAGAGAGCCCTGGGCCCCATGCTCACCTTGCAGGCATTGTGGCCTGAACTGTGAGGGGGCTCTGAACACCACCACAGACTTCTGGTCTGATCAGGGAGTTGCTTGGAGTCTGTGCAGCAAGGACCCCATGGCTATCTTCCTGGGTTACTAAAACTGATGCCATTCTGAGCTTTCAGGTATGGAGTGCCAGGTATACAGGGGCTTTGCTTTTCTTGGCTGCTTCTGTATTGCCCCTGCTTGGCACTCTCCTGTGCTCTGGTCTGGAACTGAGAGCTGAGCACCTATCCTTCCTCACAGGGAATATGAGCAGAATGGGTACCATAGCCACCGCCTGAGAAACCTTGTGGGGATTGCCCCTAAAGGCCTGGGCAGGAGGAGAACCCTGGCTGCCCAATAGCCCCAGACCATAGCCTCAACCCCTTCTCAAAAGGATCTGGTGATGGTAACATCTTATAGGTTCATAAAATGGGGTCCATGAGGCTCCAAGGAGCAATTTGGAGAGAAAGACCATTTTTTCCCCCTGATGGCGATTTGGATGTAATTGTTTTGTGTGCTATCAAATTTCACCTTGATTCATTTCTAGTTCTAAGCTAGAAGTCAAGAGGCTCAATTTGGTTGCAGATTTGCCATTACTTAACTGAGTGAATTTGGCAAGTCTTTCCATCTCTCTACAAATAAATAATGGTTGCCATTTATTTGACTAAGTACTAGGTACTTTGTTAAGTGACGTACACTCATGATCTCATTTAATCCTTACATCACCCCTGTGAGGTGGTTACCATCCCTAGTCCTATTTTTCAAAGGAGCAAAATGAGGATTCTTTCAGTAATGTTATTGGCCTGGGGTCATAGAACTAACAAGTGACAGGATCAGAAGTTAAAAACCAGTGTCGTCTGATTCCAAAGCCAAGCTTACCCATTACATGTTACTGCATCAGTTTCTTCAAGCCTCAGCATTTTAGCCTTAAATAAAGAAGTAGGACTGGTATATTTAGGATAGCTTCCAAGTTTATGATTGTCCTCATGTTACTTCAGGCATGAAATTAATATCTGAAATTTGTAACTCTGCTATCATCACCCAGCTTCTAGCTAAACATTACTGCAATTTCCCTGAAGAATCTCTCTCAGCCTCACTCTTACTCTGCAGAGTAGGGTGGTAGGAGGTTGACTCTGCTACTCCTACCACCCTCAGGGCTGGCATGTGACTCAGGACCAAGACAATCAGCTATTGTTTCCCCAGGCCACAGTGCTTAGTTCAGATTTGGTCATGTGTTTAATTCAGGCCAATAATAATCAGCCTTAAGTTTTTTGTTCTCATTTTTGAGGGAGAAACAAGTAGTCTCTTGCATTGAAATTGAACCTGGGAAGAGGCAGACCATGGTAGCAGTCAGCCATGTTGTTATGTGTGGAACCTGGAATAAAAAAAAACAATAGAGGGAAGAGCAGAGCCAAAAGTGGGAAGGACTTGGGTCCTAGTGACATTGTGATATTCCCCAAATCTACCTTGCCTGAAGCCAGATCTGAGGCTCGACTTTGCAGATAACTGAGCCAATGTTTTCCTTTTGGTAGGTTCAGCTTTCTCTTACTGGCCTCCAAAAGATAAAAAGAGATCATAGTTCTTTCATTTTTTGGCACAAACTTACCAAAATCTGATTGAACAAGCAATTTCTCCAGGATTGGGTCCTGCCAGAGTGCACGAGGTTTGAATCATCTCTAATTATTGCAGGAAATATATTATTACAGTGGGTGGAAAGGTACCTAATTTATCATGTGATAAAATATCTGTTAAGTGGTACGATGAAACTTTATGACTCCCTTCTGCCAAAAGGTTTCCTGATCATTTGCTTGTCTCCAGGAGATGTTAATTGCTAACTGTCAATGTTCATTTCAGGAAAGTGAGCTGTTGCCAGTGATGCCTGTTAGCTTTAAGTGGCAACTCATTTCTGTCCCCCTCATCTCTTTGTAATTACATTTGAACTTTCAAACCAAAAACCATTTAGGTTGAGGCAATATGAGTTGATTGAATGAATTATCTCTGTACTTTTACATAAATCATTATATTTCATTGAATCATAGAATTT
Organism: Arctocebus calabarensis; assembly: GCA_963573935.1. Lineage (NCBI taxonomy): Eukaryota > Metazoa > Chordata > Mammalia > Primates > Lorisidae > Arctocebus > Arctocebus calabarensis. Next base: position 9,419 of record CAUYON010084968.1, read on the forward strand.
TAGGGTTGGAAGAGACCTTTAGAGACTAGCTTTTCCAACTCCCTAATTTAGTAGAAGAGGGACATGGCAGCTAGACATGGGCACAGAGTCACATAGTAGTTAGAGGTGATCAGGGGCCAGAATCAAGATCTCCTGCCATTAACCCAGGGTGATATTCACTATACCACACCACATCTCCTGACCCTGCCCTGACATATTACACGAATGTAAACTAGAAAAGCCTGATCGATACACTAACTAAGCATGAGATCCCAGATACAAATTTGTCTCACTGGTAGCCCTCTGCTCATTCTTTTTCATACCACCTCTAATCTTCTCTGAGTCAGGCTAAAGGGGGCATAAATGCCTCCTGAATAGTCAGTCTAATCAGAAAACCTATTCAAGAGTAATGTAAAGTACAGTAAACACTTAGGAATTTGTCTCCAGAAATTAGGGAATTTATGATGGTTGTGGTGCTAAGAAAAGTATTTTGTAAGTGATATAAGAAAACTCACTTTCTCATTGCAGATGATTTTTGAAATTTCATTATAGTAGGTTTAATCCATGTGTTATCTGGAAGTACTGTTAGAACTTCAATTTGTGTCATTAACTACCCTTGAAAAATAAGATCCTAATTATTTATTATATTGTGTGACTTTATTTTCCTCTTTCAATTCACTTTGTACACCAAGATTTCAACTCTGTAAGGGTTACTACCAATGAGGGAGAATGTTAAATTTATTTTAGGATCATTGAGTCCATTGTAGACAAATGCTACTCAGCAAGACTGCAGCAATGTTATCTTAAGTTAATTCATCATAAAGTTTCTCTTCCCCAAAACCTTAATTGTTGCACTCTTTCAATACTTTTTCCGAATAAGAAATAAGAGATGAATCAGAAGGGGAACCAACAGGAGACTTAGAAACTCAGATACTTCTTAGGATTTGTAGGGACCCTATTTTAAAGATAGCTTTCACTTTAGTGACAGTGACTAACTGGAAGTACCAACAACTATCCTGGGGTTGGTTAACTGAGGGCATAGCCTGTCACTCAGTCTCCTAGAGTGAGGAGGGATGGCTGCAGAAATTACCCTTTGAAAATGGACATGTATAAGTGATGGCCCTTTTCTGTTGTCTCTGAAAACCTACATTGTAATTCATCAGTATCACATCAAAGACAAAATTTAGGCTCCCAGAAATTTTGAGCTCTTGAGAGACAGATTTTAACAAAGGAAAAGTGAGAACTTCAGTTCAGAATTAGAAACATAACCTACCAATTTATAAACTTACATTTTGACACTAAGAACAATCACATCACAAATATCTATTCAGTTATTGATTATTAGCAGTATTAAAGTCACAAGAGGAAGAAAGGTAACTTTGGAAGGTATTAAAACAAGGTCCAATGTAACTTTTTGTAAAGTGAGATTACTGGGAGGTGATTGTATATTTTTCTTCACTAAGAAAGTGTAATTTTGATCTTGATAAACTGGACTTCTAAACAAAGGTGATGCTCTTAGGACCCATTTCTCTTTTATGGAAAATCTGTTGGGTGTGGAGTGGATATCTTTTAGAAAATGTTAAATCTTTGTAAAAAATTATGTCAAAGAAGAAGGAAAACTCCCCACACTCTGCTAGCAGTAAAGCATATTTTATGGACTTGAAATGTTAAAGGTGAATGGACAAGTTTACAGCTGATTTAGTCTCTTGTCTCTGCTGCTTTTTAAACTTTCATGTAGTAAAAAAATGAAGGGCCTGTTAACAGGAAATCCCCCCTTGGAGCAGAGGGTAGGGGTTAAAAGAGAGCAGGGGACCAAGTAGGGTGACTTTTTAACACAGGTGGCTGGTGTTAGGAGGCCTGGTGCATAAACAACAGGAAATGCCTTCAGGAGCCTTTTCACAAATCCACTACCACAAAACAACCACCAACACCACAACAACCACAGGACAGTGAAAAAATGAAGAAGAGCCAGGTTGTAGGCCTCCAATCACATCTAAGGCCAGCTGTCCTAAGGACGCAACAGCTCCCAGGGCCTTTTGGGGCCCACAATCCTGCAAAACTAAGTCACGCTGGAGTTGGCCTTTTTTTGATGTCTGTGCAGTTGCACTGACCCATGTTTAAAGATTAATTAATATAGTCTTGAACAAATATTTATTAAACACCTGTTAAATGGCACACTATAGTTCTTAAAATAGTTTCCAAACATGGCCAACATAACTACATTCTGTCACTGACACTGATAGATAGTACCTCAATCCAACTAGTTAATTACATTCAAACTAGTTAAAACTCTTCATTTTGAAGATGAAATAATTAATTCTACCTTTAACAAATACTTATTCAATACCTCACTGCCTTATACCTCAGTTATGGAGTAACAACTATGTGGCAGGCACAATGTTAAATTCATAAGATGGACATAGTCCCTGCCCTTTGGGAGTTTAGAGTCTAGTGAGGGGACAGGCACTCAGCAAGTAAACAAACAAACAGAATTTATAAATTGCCTAAGTACTAAGAAAGCAAATCAGGGCTCAGCACCTGTGGCTCAACGGGCTAAGGCACCAGCCATGTACACCTGAGCTGGCGGGTTTGAATCCAGCCCAGACCCACCAAACGACAATGACGGCTGCAACCAAAAAATGGCTGGGCATTGTGGCGGGCGCCTGTAGTCCCAGCTACTTGGGAGGGGGAGGCAAGAGACTTGCTTTAGCCCAGGAATTGGAGGTTGCTGTGAGCTGTGATGCCACGACTCTCTACCCAGGTTGACAGCTTGAGGATCTGTCTCAAAAAAAAAAAAAAAGTAAATCAAGTTCAATATTAGAAAATATTAGAAGGAAATAGAAATCTGAGGCCAAGAAGTGGCTCTTAACTTGGTCAAGACCACTCAAGAAGTTCATGGTTGACTGGAGATTATAAAATCCATACAGTAATTACTGTCCTTTTATTATGCATTAGATACTGTTCTAGGCATTGGTGAATAGCAGTGAAAGCAACTGAAAGCTCTGTCTTTATGGACATTAATATAAAGTAAACATATTTTGAAACTAAAAAATTTCAACTTGTAGTTACATGCAATAAGTGATCAAATAAAACATGGAGTATGTCTTATATTTCTAATTACCATGGGAAAATTAAGAAAAAACAAAACAAAACAGGAAAAAGGGATGAGGAATGTCACCCAAGAATTACTTGCCATTTTAAGTAGCTTGATCAGGGAAGGCATTGCTGATAAAGTGACATTTAGGCAGATACTGGAAAGAAGTAATGGAATGGGCCAAAAGAGCCACATGGGTATCTCAAAGGAGAGCACACTAGATCTAATGTGGTATGCACTAGCCACATGTGGCTGTTTATGTCTAAATTAAATGCAACAAATACAATAAAAATTTAGCTCCTCAGTTGCACTAGTCAATTTTCAAGTGCTCAATAGCCACAGGTGTCTAATAGCTACCATTATCAGGTGGCACAGATCTAGAACATTTCTGTCATCACAGAAAGTTCTATTGGGTAGACAGAGGAACTAATAAATGTGCAAAGATCTTCAGATGAAAGAGGGTATGGAGTGTTTGAACAGTAGCAAGAATATCAGTGCAGCAGCAGAGGCCTGAGTGGGGAAATTGGAGGGCATGAGGTTGCAGAGGTGGGTGGCAGTGATGAGAGTTCATACCAGGCCTTGAAAGCAACCACAAGAATGTGAGATTTCACTCTGAGTGACAGGAGAAATCAGTGGAGCATTTGGAGCTAAGGAGTTATGTGTTTGGTCTTACATTTAAGAGGATTACTTTAGTCACTTTGTCAAGAATAGAGTGTAAGTGCCATGGGCAGGAACAGGGAGACCATGGGAGGAAACTCTTACAGTCAATCAGTCAAGAGATGAAGGTGGTTTGGTCCAGATGAGAACCAATCCAATAACAGATATTTTTGAGACAGAGCCGACAGAATTCATTGATAATTCAGATGAGAGGTGGTGGTGACATGGATCAGGTTTGTATTATTGGAGGTGATAGAAAGAATCTACATTCTGATTTTACAACAAAGGTAGAGCCAACAAGGCTTGCCAATAAAACATCTGAGTGATATGAGAGACAAAGAGGAGTCCAGGATGAATACAAGATTTGAGACTTAAAAAAAATGAAGGGCAGAGTTGTTCTTAACTGATGTAGGGAAGATTTTGGGTACAGCATGTTTGCAGGAAAGATCAAAGTTTCAGTTTTGAACATGTTAACCTTAAAATGCAATTTAGACATCAGGACAAAGGTTTGGGCTGTTGCATATTGAAGAACAGAATTCTGGAGAGACCTCTGAACTGGAGGTAGAAATTTCAGAGTCTTAAACATGTGGATGTCATGAAAACCCTGAGTCTGGAGTGACTGGATGGAGAATATGTGTGAAAACTGAGCCTAGGGACTCTCCCCTGTGAAGAGGTTGGGGAGAGCAGGAGAAAACAGGACAAGGGCTGAGAAGGACTGTCTATAAGGCAAACAGAAATTAAGAGAGTGTGGGGTCACAGAACCCATGGGAAGAAACTATTTTCAGGAGGAAAGAGTAATCCACTGTGCTGCATGCTGCTCACCATTCAATGAAGATAAAGGTGAAGCAACTGTGTGATTTAGCAGCACAATGGCCATTGGTGTCTTTGTCAAGACTAGTTTCAGGGAAGTGGATTCAAAAGAGAGAACGGGAGGAGAGAAAGAAAAGAAGTTTTCTATAAAGGTTACTGAAAAATAGTGTAGTAGCTAGAGAGAAAAGTGGGTCAAGATTGTTTTGTTCTATTTTGTTGAGGTAGAAGAAATTATAGCACACTTGAATGCTGATGAGGATAATTCAGTAGAGGGAAAATTTAATTATCTATGAAAGAGAGGGAACAATTGCTAGGGAAACATTCTAAAGCAGGCAAGAGAGGATGAGATCTAGTGCACAACTGGGGGAAATGAATTTGAGTCGAAGCAAAGAGAATTAATGCAGGAAGCAAACAGAAGTAACAAGAGGGAAATCAGAGCATATGGGCACTCATTAGCTATAAGCGAGGAAATGGGGAGAATTGGGAGGTTGAGGGAGAAGGAAAGCATGAAATAATCCTCCTAGGAGATGGGGAAAGGGATTGGATTGTGACATGCAGTACAATTACTGGGTACCATGGCCATGAACTTAAAAGCAGAACATTTATTTATTTATTCTGAGGTTCATTGCCATGAACTTAAAGGCAAAGCATTTCTAATGTTTGTGGATTTCTTCCCCCAGCCATGTTCACCTACACAGTTATAAATTCAAGGCTGATAAAGACTTAGATTTATCTAGGGTAGGGTTTGGTGAGAAAAAATGAAAACAAAACAAAACGGTATACTGGGTATGTAACCTGGGTAAGAAGGGACTAAGGACATGAAAAGTTTTTTTAAAAAATGAAATTTGGAATAACAGACTGTCTTGGTTGGGTTTGAAGAATATGGGAGTGAGCCAGTGTGACAAGAAGTGGTGAATATACTTTCTAGAGTAGGGTATTTGAAACTGAGAGTCTGGAGGGTTGTTAGGAAGGATGAGGTCCAGAGTATGACTGAGGTAAGTAGCTGAGGCAACATAGGGGACAGTGTCTTTTTAAGAGAGGAAAGAAGTCAAGGAATTAAGATGTCATGCAAGTGGAAGGATTATCTACACAGATATTAAATCATCAGGAATTATGATAAGAGTAGTATTGGTGAATATAGCAATGAGTCAGAACTTAAGATCCCCAAGAATAATGAGGAACGGCATGGAGTCTATAGAAGCCTGTAACCAGGAGCACTAGTAATAAGTGATAAAGATAGGTATTGGGGTGTATTATGGATGAGTGAAGGAGAAAGGGCTTTAAGTAGAATGAAACATAGGCTACCTTAGAACTCTCTTCTTTTCCTAAGTACCTTTATCTTCACTTAACTACCATAAGTACCTTTCCCCTCTGAGTGAAGGGAAGGAACTGGTTTGGAACTGGAGAGTTGGCATTGCTCATGATTTTTGTCATTTGAGAACAATATTATATGCTTATAATATTTCTGGTTTATAAAGTTGAATAGACACACAATTATAGAGGTGCTAGAGAGAACACAGCCCTTTGTTGAAAGTTTTTAGGTCTAGAATCAGAGGACCCTACATGTAATCAGCCCTTTCCCCACTTACAGGGTGACACTGGGCAAATCACTGAGCCTGTTTTTGTCCTCTATGTTGTCATCTGTGACAGAGTTAATAGTACTGTCTGTTTCATCAAATAGTAACGAGGACTAAAGGAAATAATCTGTTAAGGGTCTTGTATGTAAAAAGTATTTGGTAAGCTTTAGCTATTGTGGTTAATATTCAGACTGTGATGTTTATCTTTATTTAGCAAGATTTACTTTACAAAGTGCATTCATTCCCTAGATTGAGAACTGGTTGGTGCCTCATAGGGTACTATACTTGTAATATAGCTAGATGCCACTGGGGAGGGAGCACATTAGATTTCCCTAACAAGCCTTCTCCCCAAGCTGGCCTACCAGATTATCTCTATATAAGAGCTGAGAGGAGCCTTTGAGTGTGACCTTGAGGAAACCATTTAATCTTTTGAACCTTAGTTTCTGTATCTGCAAATTGACGTAACATTTCTCTTATCTAGTTCAAGATTATGTGAAGAATCAAATGGCAAGTGTGATCTATAGTATATGGTAAAACAAATTTATGTAAATACAAAAATCACAGTATTACTACTATTACCAGTACTAGCCTTTTGTTCATTTCCAATGAATTTGATGACTATGACTAAAGTGATATTTTTATAACTTATGTTCTTAATTTTGCCTTTGTTCTCTAATGAAACTTTTATGTCGATCTCAAATAGATGCAGTCTCTGGCACCATTGTAGCTAATCCACATATACTTTTGGAAGGCAAATTCCATGAGGACAAAGACTGTCTATCTTATCCCTCATTTTGTTTTTAGTGTGCTATCTAATACCTGGCACATAATATATGCTCAATATATATTTATTAAATCAATCAGTCAGTCAACTGGCTATTAGTTGAAGGAAGCCAATGTTTGAAGCCTCATTTCTAACTGCTCCCCACCTTGAAATCCATGCTCTAGGTACATCAGACTATTTGCATTTCAAGAACATACCATTTACTTTTACACCTCTGTGCTTTGGTTATACTGCTCTATCAACTGGAATTTCATTCCTGCATTTCCAAATGGCAAAATTCTACTTTTATTAAAAGACAAATCATAGGCTCTGTGCCCATAGCATAGTGGTTACGGCACTGGTCACATGGACTGAGGTTGGCAGTTCCAACCCGGCCCGGGGCCAGCTAAACAACAATGACAAGCACAACAACAACAACAACAACAAAAAAAGCCGAGTGTTGTGGCGGGCACCTGTGGTCCCAGCTACTTGGGAGGCTGAGACAAGACAACCACTTAAGCCCAAGAGTTTGAGCTATGATGCCACAGCATTATACCAAGGTGACATAGTGAAACTCTGTCTCAAAAATAAATACATAACTAACTAACTAACTAAATAAATAAAAGACTAATCATAAAATAATCTCCTTTTCAAATACCTTCTCATTTTCTCCATTAGAAATTATTCGCTTTCGCTTTCCATCTCCAAGGCATTCTGCACATGTAGTTATGTTTGTATTGACCATAATGTCATATTATAGTGGGAGATATAGGTGTTTCATTGTTACATGATGGGTCCTTTATGGGCAAAGATATGTCTTTCTTATAATTGTATCTCCAACAGCTAGTATAATAGCTTGAAAGTAGAACATGCACAAAAAATGTTGGTCAAATATAGAGGTTGCAAGCAGGCTCTGTGTTTGGTTATTTTACATGCATTATGTTTTAAACTTTTATACCAATATCCCAGAGGATAATTATCTCAATTTTGTAGATGAGATTAAGTTCTTGTCTAAGGTCTCAGGAAGTGGCAGAGACTATATTTGGTCCTTGATAGTTTGAGTCCAGAGCTCATAATCTTGAGAATTTAGCTACTAAAATGAGTGTTTTATATACAGAACTCTTGTCTTGAGCATCTCTTATGTCTCAAGGTGCCAACTTTGCAGATAATTTTTGCAAAAATGGGATTTGCTGAAAATGTGCATTGCAGGAGTCTGCTACCTTTACATCAGTGCAGTTATTGCTGCCTCTCAACTTTATTTCTTTAGGCAAAATAAAATCGCAGTAAAAATTTTTTCTTGAAAACTTAATTTCAACTCCCAGAGCTTCTGTTTCTGGTGAGGGGGAGAATGAGTAAGTGAGGAAGAGTAGGATATTAAGAGTAAGGACAGCTAGGCCTATTCCTAGATCCATGATTTGATATGAAGCAGATCCTAGCAGGTCATAGAAGAGCCTTGCTTGATGTTTTTTCTGCTTTTCTGCAAAATTCCATTTTATTCATTTGAACTCCTGATATTAGAATCTAGATTACCCAGTTTAGTATTTGATTTCATAGCATCTAGATGTTTTGGGGTTGTAAAATTTCCTGAAGTTCTAAGATTTTAGAAAGTTAGAGCTAAGAGACAACTTAGACACCATTTGTCCAAGTCTCTCATTTTAAAATGTGGAAATGAGGACTGGAGAATGTAAGTGACTGGCCTAAATTCAGGCAGCATGGATGAAGCCCTGGGAGGAGAAATGAGAATCTTAAAAACACAGAAAATCTCAATCCATTTCTGTTCATCCCCTTCAGTTTTCTGATCTTTTCCCTCCACTCCACCCTTACTTGAGTCCCTTGAAACGATATTCTCACATGTGTGAACATTAGCAGAGGTTTGTAGGAAGTCCTCTCAGGCTTCTCTGTGTGTACAGATAATTTCTCATGCAGGGTTTTTCCAGACCGAGTACCCCAGCAGAGGGATGGGCATTTGCCGTGGCATATGCATAAGGAAGATGGTATGGGTGAGGGCAGAATGTACAAGGCAGTAGGGCATGAAAATGAGATGAGCCATCTGAAGGGAATGAAAGGCTTGGAGAGAGGTATGTCCTGAGGTTGTTGAAGTCTATGGACAGGGTCAATTGTGAAGGGAATGATATGGCATCCCTAGAATAATAAACTATATCCTATGAGGAGTGAAAAATTAGTTACAAGTGTTTAAGTAGGAGAATGATATTATCAAAATTATTCCTTTTACTTTTCTTAAGTTCCCACATAGAGTCAAGCTGATAATGGATAGATAATAACTTGAACTTATTAACTTAAAAACAGAAACTGGATTTAGTGGTAAGTTTCCAATCAAATATACACTTTATCCCTTTCAGTGGGGAGATATGCTTTATTTAGTAAAGTGTAATGGCATTTTTGGACAGTTACAATGGTCTACACATGTGATAGTTGCTGCAAAAGTTACTCTTTAAAATAAAGGAGTAGGCCAGTTATTCTATCTCACTGTCTTCCAGGCATGCTCTTAGGTGAAGAACAAATGTAGAAGGAGATATCACAGATTAATACAGGATACTCAGAGGAAGTTCAGGAATTCATACCATGCACTTAATGACCAGAAATTGAGGAGTTTGTGGATATTTCAAATCTACTTTGGCCTTCATTTCTCCTTGGATTGTTTCCTTACATATTGCTTACATTCTATATTTCTTTCTATGGATCATGCCATAAAGTAACATTCTCCATTAAAAAAGAAAAAGTTTCTAGTCACCTTTTATGATTCTATTATATTGACATCCTTCATTTTTTCTGAGTTTGCCATGTAGATGTTTATAAACTCAGCTTTTGTCTTATCTGTGATACTTGTTAAATATATTAAATGTTGCAGAGGATATTGTAAAGCTAACTTTTATCAATGACATCAAGGTATCATAAACCTGTCTATATCTGGAGCCTTTTTTCAGTGATAACAGATAAAGTCATCTGTCTCAAATTGCCAAGAACCTGCAGCAAGAAAATAATATGCTAAGATAAGATCCCTAAAGAGTCATGTCAAAGTGTGCTTCTTTTGCCTCTTTCAATAATACTCTTCATGGCATATTTAATGATTGAATTGTGGTGGCAGAAGAGAGGGAAGAGACTAGGCAACACCCTGCAGTCTGGTAGTAAATGCCAGAAAATTTAAAAAGCAGTAAATGCCCTGCCCTAATCACATTGTTGGATTTACACCAGCCTGAGACATGGATGTCTACACATATGTCTCTTTGCCTGAAGGCTTTCTCCTATCACTTTCGGCTGCAGGATGGAAGTGCTGGTGAATTAATATCCCAGGAACAAGCCTTAAAAAATAGCTTATGAAGTGCAATCAGTGTAACCTGGTTTTTTGTACCCTCAATGAATCCCCAAAAAGTAAAAAAAAAAAAACTTATGAGATTTGATATATGTATTAGTTTCCTATTGCTGCTATAATAAATGACCCACATACATGGCTTAACACAACACAAACTTATTATTTTACAGTTCTGGAGATCAGAAGTCTGACACAGGTTCCACTAGGCTAAACTAAGGTGTTGTCAGGGTTGTGCTCTTTCTGGAGGATCTAGGAAGAAACTGTCTATTTGCATTTTACAGTTTCTAGAATTCTTTTGCTTGTGGTCTTGTATCACTCTGGTCTCTGCTTCCTCAGTCACATTTCCTTTTCTTAATCTGATTTTCTTGCCTTCTCTTAAGGACCCTTTTCTTTCTTTATTTTATTTTATTTTTGCTGTTTTGGCCAGGGCCGGGTTTGAACCTACCACCCCTGGTATATGGGCCTGGTACCCTACTCCTTGAGCCACAGGCTCTGCCCTCTTTAGGACCCTTTTAATAACACTGGGAATATCCAGATAATCTGGAATAATCTTCAATTTTAATATCATTATTCTTTTTTTTTTAATAATTTTATTGAATCATAATTATGTACATTGGTGCAATCACAGGGCACGATTCATATACATTCAGAAATATTTTGATCATACTGTTACAGATATCCTTCATGGAGAAAGTGTAGGGAAAACTCTCGAGGGAATTGGCCTGGGTGAATTTTTTATGAAGAGGACTCCCCAGGCAATTGAAGCAGTATCAAAAATACACTACTGGGACTTGATCAAACTAAAAAGCTTCTGCACTGCTAAGAACAC